>MCJB01005491.1:134033-155243 GCA_002018475.1 Nicotiana obtusifolia
GGGGGGGGGGGGGGATTTTAAAAGAAAAGAAAAGTTTACGAGTTACACTATCAGTTATATTCGAGGCAGTCTATTGTGACCTGCTTACCTCTTAAGGCAAGAGCTATAACAGCTAAAGAATGATCGACAATAAAAAAAACTTTTATCACTGATTAGTTTCTTAGATTCTTTATATTGGTTCTAGTCCAATAGTTTCAGAAGACAAAAATGGCAACAAGAAATATAACAAAAGGTCCTAAAACTGCCAAGACAGGTTGTCAATGACAGCTCCTTGGCCTAGGTAGCAGATTTACAAGCCATAGGAAGTTTGAGTTTTCCTACTGGGAACAGACTTGGAACATACCAAAACAGCCACATATTTGATACTTCGTTTTCCTACATGCTATCTAAAGTAAATGAACAAAGTGCCTCTTATAGTATATGAGTTTAAAATACATTATGCCCTACTTTTTTGTGCCACAGACTATCCATCTGAAATGTTCCCAACAGTTAAGAAGCTTCCTATAAGTCAAATTCATTAAAATTTCGAACTGGAAGCTCAATTTGATATTTTCCAGCAGACCAACTATACTCAGATACTTCAATAGCAAACTCAATCTTTTTGTCTGCCACAGCACATGTAACATATACGACCGGCCAACCCTTGCCCATTTAATCCACGACATATTAGAGAAGACAGCTGTAAAATGCCTAAACTGTAACATAGAGAAGATAGAACACGTTAAAGATTGGATTTTGTGGCTACTAAAAAGGTATAGCACACTACACAATCTGACAGCTCTCTTTTGCTAATTTAATTCAGATCTAGACACTGAGAAGATTATTTAGTGCAATTACCAACAATGAATACGTTAGTATAAAGTTGGTCTAACAACTAAACCTGTCAAGTCGATAAAGGGGTTCATCTATAAATAAAATGTGTGGTCTCATAACAAGTTCCCTTGCAATGCTGACACGCCTTCTCTCGCCCCTTCGAAGACCTTTCATGTAGCAGTGGCCACCTATAAGTTTATTAGCATAATCTCCCAGTGACATAGAATCAATAGCGTCCTCCACCACGCTCCTTTTCTGACAAAGGAAACCAGGAAGCTGAAGCAATGCTGAGTAATAGAGGAATTCACGCACTGTCAACGTTCCAATAAGAGTAGTTTCTCTGTCAACAAATCCCTGCAGACAAAACAAGCTCCTTATCAATAGGCAAAGCTGATAAAGTAATACTATTCTATCGTTCCTTAATAATACTGCATTACATTTTCATTAAGCTACTCACATTTATGGTAATGACTTATGAGCTGTTGTTTGGGTTGTGTATGGAGAGCATATGAGTCAATTCTAGTAGGTTTTCTCCAATATGGGTATAATGCGGATTTTATATACCCTTGAGCAAGGACTGATGGTTGTGATAAGAGAATTTCCATCTAAAGGTTAGGAACACATATGGCTTCACACACTAAATTCATTCAGGTAACTACTAATTCAACAAGGAAAAAACAAGCCCTCTTCTCACTATTAAAACGGTATCTACAATGATGGGATGGAGGGATTTCTTCCAACATTCAGTCAAATGCTACTATTGCAGGCCATCAGGGTTGTCGCATGAGAATCCTATTCTACATCTTGTTAGAGTCCAACTTCAGTTGAGGGTATAGGTTGTAGTCAATGAGCGCACACCCTAATCATGTACAGAGACGTCGAACTTTTATACAGCAAGACAAATAAACCACACAAATTACAATGTAAAAGTTCGTGAAAGATAGGTTCCACATAGGATATTAAGTAACAATAACCATGGACAGGCTTTTGCCTACTGTGGACAGCAACTCAACTACATGTGACAAAAGCATAGACTTACATAGGAACCATAAGGCATCCGCATTTTCGTCCCATTTACAAAAACCTCACCATACATTCTGGCTGAATTAGGCAACCTTCCTAAGGAAGAGAAACCAAAATGGGTTAGGAACAATTCATACAGATTGATATAGGCAGTCAAATTAAATAGATGTTTGCCTATACAACACAAACCTGCAAGGGCTCTCAAGAGCGTTGATTTCCCTGACTTGGCAGGTCCCATTATTACAGTCATTGTTCCGGGCAATGCATAACCATTTGAACTCTTGACCACCTTATCAGAGTATCTTCTTTTTCCCTTTATAGAAACAGTCAAGTCTTTCCAGGCAATCGATGCACCAGCAATTTTCCGTGTAAGAACCGCCCCCACCGGTAAAGGTGGAGACGGCAACGAACCACTATTAATCTTTGACAGGGAAGGTGAGGCTGGTGTAGTTGCAGCATTAATGGAGTCGCCTCCTTCATCCACTTTGACCTCAATATCCGTGTCTTCCCAATCAGGTGAATCTTCAAATGAAATTGGTTGTCTAAGTGAACCAGGTTTCCTCAAGTAGAAGAAATTACTTGACGGCACCCTACTCGCTGGACTACTTGCTGAAGAAGATGAAGACCTGTAATGATCCGATTGGGACTGTATTTCTTCCATTTCTTCAATTCTCTAATTCTGCTCAACTATTGGAAAAACGGCACTCCAAACTGCAAATTCACACGGAAGGTGAAACACTGCAAGTATTTTTTACCAGTTCCTCAAAACTTCTTCCCCTTGACATAGCAGCAAGTAACTACTCTATAGATAACCTGCTACATATCGCCGTAAAATTTTAAATAAATGAAGAAGTTACAACAAAAGTAGAAGTAACCACATTCAAGCAACTTTGAGCATCAAAAGGGCTTCCATACAGATTTTTTTGCATCAAACAGAATCCATAACCGGTTGCATAAACAAGAGCTATTTCAAATTTTATATCAATCATTCAATCACCAACACATCCATCCCAAAACTAGTTGGCGCAACTACATGAATCTTCCATAATCCTTCCACTCTATTTGGACCAATTTCATTTCACTACTTTAATTTGTTTTTTGTTTTTTTATAATCGTGGTGTCCGAGTCAGCTTGCGCGCAGCTCGACTAATTTCACAAGGTACCGCTATCTCCTACAGTACAAGTACCAGGTAACTCTGTCCACCAAGGCTTTGACAGATACTTTGATTTATTTTTAAAATGTAAATTAGGTGTTCTTTAAAACTAAAGGTTCTCCGCATATCACAATTAATCATACACTAACATACAAGTCCTGACCCCATTTAAAAAAGACTTCTGGCAAACACAAGACGAGTGTAAGTTCAAGAAAGAATTTTAAAGTTTAATAATCTGACAGTGTAAATGTTTTTTCACACTACAGTGAATTTTAACATGTGATAGTAAAACCATCTTTACCAGATTAACAATTAACATTTATCAAGAGAGTCACCTCTAATTATTTAGTAAGTGATTTCATTGTGTAGATATATTTTAACAGTCAGTGCATACAACTTAAAGTCTTAAGAATATCAGCTCAGCTTTAATCCTTTGCTTCCATTTGTTAATCTTTCAACTATATTTTCAAGAAAATAAAAAACAAAATAATTAAAAACAGAATAGTAACTGGGTATAGGGATCAGAAGAGCTAGAGAACCTGTATAAATCTTTTTAAGCCTGAACATTTACAGAACCCCTTTTTCTAGAGAAATGCTATATATTTAATTTTATCCTATTAAAATTGAACAGAAAGCACAAAACTTTTCAGCTCAAACCAACACTTACCAGTATTTACCTGGCAAACTTTTAAAACTCTTCAGTCACATAACTGCAAAAGCTCACACACAAAAACACAGTAGAAATAGGGAAAAGTAAAAGAAAAAAAGCAAGAAAATAGATTCAAGCAAACACTATTAAACCACAGTAAAACAGGTGGAGCAGAAATGATAATTGCCCAAGGGACCAAAAAAGCTGTGACTGAGATTGAGCTACTAAAATGAAAAGGAAAAAGAGAAACCACAACCAGTAAGGAGAAGAAAGAGCACAAACCTGGATCTGAACACTGAAGGGAGAGAGAGAGAGAGAGAGAGACTCTTGGAAAGAAAAAAGAGTATGAAGAGTGCTGCTACTGAAGACAGTGAATACTGAATAGAGTAGTGTTGTCAGGAGACTTGACACTCAAGTGTTAAATCTAAAGAATCTTTTCAGCCCTTTTGGCTGGCTTCAAATTTAGCTCCTTCTCTTTCTTTTTTTCCTTTTTCTTGTTAACATTAGCTTTTTTCTTTTCTTTTTTAATTAGTAGTAGTACTTTTTGGGATTCTTATTTCTTACTCCGTATAAGGTAATCCCTCCCTTAATTAATTTTTTTAGCTCATTTCACTTACTCCGTATAAGGTAATCCCTCCCTTAAGTAATTTTTTTTTTTTAGCTCATTTCAGGAATTCATCTTTTAATATTAATTAATAATAAAATTGACCATATTAATCTTAATTGGCTCATTAAAATTATAACAAATTACTATTAGGCCTCATTTGATTTTTTTTAAGATTAAGACATCTGAATCTGAATACACGTCTGCATGTCAAGATGTGTATTAAGATTAAGACATTTGAATATGAATACACATTTGAATGTTAAGATGTGTATTAAGATATGAATACTAAATGATTAAGATTGTTTGATTTTTTACATCTGAATGTATAAAATTTATGTTTATTTGAAAATTAATAAACATAAAATTCAAATAAAATATTAATTAATCTAATATTCCATCAATAAAATATATAGTTTTTTAAAATATGATAGTTGCTGGTGGTGATGCCTAACGGTAGTGCTTGTGAATGCTGACTAAAAGCGGTGGTTGGTAGTAGATTTGATTGATGGTGGTAGTTTAGGATAGTAGCTAGTGGTGATTGATAGTGGTAGCTAATATGGTTGAGGATGGTGGTGGTGGGTGGTGATAGTTAATAATGGCTGGTGGTGGTGGTGGTAGTTGTGATTGAGGAAGATGGTGGTGAGTGGTGGTAGTTTATAATGATGACAGTGCCAGCTATGGTTGTTGATGGTGATGTGGTGGTTAGTTGTGGTAGTTGAGGTGGATGAGTGTTGATTGTCGTTGAGAATGATGGTGGGTGATGGTAGTCGACAACGGTGGTGGCTATGATTGAGGATGATGGTGATGGTGGTTGAGTATGGCAGTGGCAGGTGGCATGGTGGTAATTAATAATGGTAGGCGGTGGCGTCAGTTAATAATGAATGTCTATGATAGCATCTTAATGAAATTAAGTCTCTCTTATATATCTTAATCATACAGACCTATTCAGGCCCATTAAGTGGTTGTGAAGTAAAAAACAAACACACTTAAGATTAAGATCTGAAAAATTAAGATTCAAACTCTAAAAACAAACACACTTAATGTTTGAGATCTGAATGATTAAGATTCAGACTTCCATTAAGTGCAAACAAATGAGGCCTAGGCTTTTTACTCCTAGGCAACTGTGAAAAGAAGAAGTTAATTCCTTCTTGATACCTGAAAAGATCAAATATTGTGGACCACAAAAAAAAGACAAAAAATCACTTAAAGTAAACCGGAGAGAGTATTTATATTGGGATCCTATTAAAGTTTTATTCAGGTTTAAAAATTCCTATATTCGAGGGTAATGCACTCCTAACAAATATGACTACCTACTAGAACTCGAACTCAAGACTTTTGATTAACGATTATGGTGGAGTACTATCACTTCGCCATAACCCTTGTTGGTTACAATTACATTAGTTATTTGTGGTTACAATTACAATTACATGATTTCATTGTCTTTTTTCCTAATGGATGGTATATTTTAATGTTATGTTATTCTTTTGTCATTGTAGTCGAATAGCACAAAGTAATTACAATTTATTGCATTATATTTGACCTCGATTAAAGAAATTCATTTGCCAAAGTTTTTCAGTCATCGTTATATTTTAATTCGCATGTGTTTTTCTATGTAGCTTATTGATAAGTATGAGTGTCAATTCAAATGAAGACTTGTTAGTATTGTAATAAACTATTATGTGTAGCTCAATTGGTAATGAAAATAAGTTAGTACCAGTAGGTACTAGTTCGTACTACGCTATACGTGTTAGAGCTTGTGAATTATTTAAAGAATTATTGATGGGGAGAAAAAGTCAAAGTAGAGAGGGGAACACAAACATTTTCTTCTTTTCCTTGAAAAGAAAAACGTGTTAAAGAAAAAGTTACATCTGCAATTTGAATTTAGTTGAGTAGTAGCTAAGTGTCTTTATTAATAAGATTAATGATAATTATAATTACAATCCCCAATATCATAATTAAAGAAATGGTTAGTAGTATAATTAAAGTAATTACTTTTTCTTTCTTTCTTTTTCCAGCTTGGGTCTTTCATGATTAGGGCATGTTTAGACAAATGCCAACTCAACATTTGCAGAGGCAAAAAAGAATTATCAAATCTTTCTGCACATTATTTTTTTTGTTCTGCATTTTTTTCTCATCTTTTTCCTTTCTTCCTTTGTGCTGTCTGGAATATATTTCCATAAGATTTTTGGGTCCCAAAGAGGTAAACAGGGAACTGAAAGGGAAATGGTCTAACAATTGTTGCTTTCCTTCCCTTGTATAAATAAAAAATAGTTATATTTAGGTTTTAATTCAGAAGTTCAAATTGCCTTTAATCGAACATAAATAAAGTGAATAAAGACCTTTGTTTCAACTTATTTAGCAACGGCTAATTGTACTGTAAACTACCTCTTGTCCCAGCATTTCTAGGATTTTTATAATTTTAGGAAGTTCTATCTATACCCACTTTTAGCAAAGAATACGTTCATATCATATCAAGGAAGTATTCCATCTAAAGTCTTAACAAATACTGTAGTATTAATGTGCGCTGTTCCGCAAACTCCATTTTACAAATTATTGGGTAACTTTACTAAATGATGTTTGAGAAAGTTTGCATGCTAATTATCATCATTGTAAGAATTATTACTCTTATTAAGAAGATTGAGATGGACGAGGAGAAGGAATAAGCAAAAAAATTAAGAAAATAGAACGACAAGGAAGGACGTTCAAAATTTAAAGTTAATGGATTTTAGTAAAAGCAATTTATTTATTATTAGTAGTATTATATATAAAATTTTAATATTTTTTTCTCCAGTATGCCACACCGTAGGTAAGGAGTGTCACGCACGAACAAGGCAAGAAAAACAACCGAATTCTTCTCTCTTTTTTTTAAGGAGAAATCTTATGATTGCATATTATTGAGTGTTCAAACAAATTCCACAGTGGTAATTGAAAAGATTGAGAGCCTTCATATAAAATGTAGGGATATTTTATTGATGTGAGGCCTTTTGGAAAATCGTGCGGGCTTGGCTCAAAGCGAACAATATCACACGAGTATCATTGGACCGTTTTAGTTCAACAACTGGTATCAGAGCCTAGGTTCAGCAGGACGAGTATGGAGATGCCAAAGTGATGGTGCAGGACAGCACGCACACAAGAAAAAGCTAGTTGCAGGCTTCGGTCGCCATAATACTCTAACAATATCACACATTGATAGTTGAAAAGATTGAAACATATATATAAGGTGTAGGAATCTCTTAATAATGTAAGACCTTTTTAAAAAAATCGTACGAGCTTGGTCCAAAATGGACATATCATACTACATTATGAGTATCATTATGCCGCATTAGCCCAACACATATTGAATAAAGGTTCTTGACTAATTTGTTCCACTAAATAAGACCAAATTCTCACATGTTCATGTTGGCCTCTCGTCGTTACAAAGAATGATGAGTTTACGTAACAAAGTTAATTCTGTCCCAGAACCATGTGGTTGTCTTAAAACAAAGTTAATGGATCAATAATTAACGTAAACCGGAGTTATTGTTATTTTTTTACGAATAAAAAGGCGTAAACCGGAGATGGTCCTACAGGGATTCGCCGAATCAAAAGGAAGAGCTTGTATTTTGTCTTACGGTTGTACCAACTTTAGACCATATATAGCCACAGGTTGTGTTTACGCGCGTACATGGATCGAGTTGGTTCTATTTTTATCAAAATTAAACTAAACCAATTATCTTAATTTAGATTGGTTCAGTTTTGTCAAATCTTTTGGGTTTTTTTTGTTAAATGAATATTATTTCGATCTTATTTTATTAAATTTTTTATAAGTAAATATATGTTTAGTAAAAATTAAAAAAATTGACAAACATATGATCTATTAACATATTCTTATGGGAGAATTTTTCTAGTAACATATGATAGTTATTTTTTAGTCGTCTGACAATAATTTTTTGTTGATCCGCTTTCAAAGTTAATGAATTTAATAATTAAACATAAAAATCAAATATGATACCTATACAATGATATAATCTATTTAATTTTAAATTATCGAAAAATCACTTCAAATTCGAAAAAGACACAAGAAATTAATAGATATTGACATATGAATATAGAAAAACAAAGAGATTTATGTATTTCACTAACACGTTATAAGAAAATGATCATACAACCCATTTAAAGTTCATAAAAATAGAGCACTTCATTTTTAACTAAATATTACATCCCATAAGAGAATCGCAAATAATTTCTATATATTTCTTAAAGAAAATTCTATGAAAAGACTTAAAATTATATATAAAATTATTATATTTACATCGATTTGATTCGGGTTTTTTTACTCAATACCAAATTAAATCAAATCAAATTTAATCGACTTTTTTAATCAATTGATTTAACTTTTCGATTTGGTGCGATTTTCCGATTCGATTTGTACACCCCTAAGTTGTGTTCAAGTGGGCAACATTATGCCCCTCCTCGCCTTGTATTCACGTCAACTAGCTCATGTGTTTTAGGTATTTTTTGTTTCTATAATCTATGCATAGTCGTTGATCAAGATTTTGCATGTAAAGCAGTTTCAGATAAATGAATACACGATCCAAGACAGAAGAAATATAATGAAGTTACTTGCGATCTTATAATGCTTTTATACAAAGACATTTAGCTTAGACATGATTCCTTTTTTTTTTTGGTTGTTGTTGAGATATGAACCCTTCTAATGGTCCTTCCATTTTCATTCATCTCTATGCCACACTGTTAGATGTTTCAATGCTAGTTTGATTGCAGTTAAAACAACGCTTTGCTATTTGCGTTTATACTTTTGTACGATTAACTACGAAATAAGAAATCATATGATATATTAGGTGTGTTTGGTATGAAGGAAAATATTTTTTGAAAAATATTTTTTAATTTTTTTCATATTTAATTGACTTAAATATTTTAAAAAATATTTTTCTCATGAACTCATTGTCCTCCTATTGGAGAAAAATATTTTCCTATCAAGAGAAGGGAAAATATTTTTCACCCTACCCCTGACCCCTCCCCCACACCCCTAAATATAAATATTATTAAGGGTATTTTTTTTTTTTCATATTGTAGAAAGAGTACTTTTTTATTCATTTCAACAAAATGAGTTTTTTTTTTATGTAAAAAAAGATTTTCCTTCATTTCAATGAAAAAAGTACTTCCTTTTCAAGATTAAAAAAATATTTTCTTTTATTTCAACGAAATAATGTAGTAAAAAGTATTTTCTTTCATTTCAACAAAACATGTATTTTCTTTTCATGATGTAGAAAATGTATTTTTTTCATTTCAACAAAATGAGTACTATCCTTTCATGTTGTAGAAATAGTACTTTCTTTTTCAACCAAAAAAGAGTATTTTCTTTTTAGTTATGGAGCACAAATTTCAACGTTATTTTTGCATGAAAAAGTAAAACAACACATTAGTTCTTTTGGGTTTGTGTGAATTTTTAAAAGAATAATTAAATTCTTGAAGAAAATAGAATCCTGAAAACGTTGGGTATTTTGGGTGAGGGAGGAGGGAGCACAAGAAACATGGAAATTTGGGAGAACAGGGGTGAGTAGTGTAGCGTAAAAAAATTATTTTTCTATAAAATATTTATACTCTCTAACTAAATACTAAAAAGTATTTTGCCGAAAAAATCACTCACAAACTAAATAAAAAAAAAGTGATAAAATTATTTGTTTTCCGAAAAAATATTATTTTTCATACCAAACACACCCACTATGCTTTTATCATTTAAATTTGTTGACCTAAATTAGAGAATTCGTGAAAAGGCCCTCTAATTAAATGTTGTCAAATGTAGTGACTTGCAGTTATCAGACCTACATGTTATTTCTTTTCATGGTTTCTCTTTTTATTATTGCTTTTTTCGTTTCCTATCATGGCTAGCCTGAGTTTGAAGTTGCCTTAGCTTTTACTGCAATGCTAAGAGAAATGCTGAATCCCCACGCAATAGTTTTAGATCTTCTCTACCAATATATGTCTGCCAGTGAGAATTCAAAAATGATTTCCAAAAAGTTCTGCATTATAATATCAATACATGATAAAATTACAAGAAAGAAACATTTACTTTTTTTTTTGGGGTTAACAAATATATTTGGACAAAACAAAACAAGCAGCTGTGTATTTGCAAACAAAAGTTCTTTTTTTTCTCCTTGGCTAAACAAGAAAGTATTCAGGTTATAACTTAAGTAGTAATTAAGTTATTTAAGTTAAAATAAAAAAGTGATGAAGCTTGAAAGAAATCCCGAGTTACTAAATTCTCACGTGTTAAAAAGTGAGATTCGTTAGATTTATGTACTTAGGCTCTGGGATGAAGATTTAAAAGCTTGGATCCTCTTACATGACTTTCTTTGAAATTTATTTGCGACAATACTTATAATATTATCGTAATTATTATTCCTTTCTATAAAAGACCAGGTATCTCGAGTTCTTTAACGCCGTTAGTGAAGCAAACTTAATCGCATGCGAATTTTCATCTTTAGTAATCTTTTTTGCTGAATTGTTCACATACTATTTTGTGAGAGTTCTTTGATTTTGCATTTTACATGTTGCATTATCTTGTTTTTAACTTGCACCTTATTCTTTTATTTTTACGATTTGCCCCCTAACCTATTCACTCATTATACTGTTAAATATAAAAGCTAACGCTTATCATATAGACGAAATTAAAACTTACTAGTCATCATTAAAAAAATCTTGTTGATCTCTTGTACCTATGTTTATAAAGTTAGGGTAAGAGGAATGAGTCTTACCATTTAGGGACAAGTAATCCTTCAAAATATGCTAGAAAATATTTAGAATCTAGAGGTTATTTCATTATATAAATATTCCCAAGGTATTCCAATTGATTGAAAAACAAACTTTCAAGATTCAAAGACTGTTAATTGAATTAATGAGCAAGAACAACGAATTATGCGTACCTCGTTACACAACGAAAATTATTGCAATTGCTACTAAAATAATTGCCCCAAATCTATTTTGAATCACTAGGAAACAAAATTTATTTCACGAACTAAAACCTTTCCTCTTTTTTACGTGTGTTTTGTTGGGAGAAGAAGAGAAAGATTTCACCCACTTGAGAATTCTTCTGCAGGAGAGATACATAGAAGAGGAATAGAGGAAAAATTACGGATGAAAACTACCACTGCACGTTTCCGCATCTCTCAATAATGTGGGGTAGTTTTTAGGAGTTATAAAACCTCCGTTAGTAATCTCCTTAAGTTTAATCTCTTCTAAAACGGTCGAGTCAGTCCATATAGGCGACCTGCGACCCAAACCTAATATCCAACATCTCCCATTTTGCACAGGTGGACTAGATCCGAACTATTAACTACCATAAACATAACATACATAATTCATACTGGCAAACAGTTCGTGCGACCTGCGTGTTAGATTTAGAATTTTAATAATGATCAATAATCCAAAAGAGCCTTGACTAATGTCTTCCCACTTTGTGTGCAGATTCGCAACAGCTCTGATGAATGAAAGAAAGGAAAGAAAATCATACAAAGAAATCAGAGGAAGCCAACGACTATGTTTTTCAAACTTCATATTAAATGGAAAAAGAATCAATCAATCAAGCAACAAGGAACGAAAGACAATCAATCATACGAGCTAAAGATTCTCAAGCGTGCAAGGAAGGAAAGAGAGCCAATCAAGGATAGAGAGTCAATCAAGGGAAATCTGTGGAAGCTCTAAACAAGGTTAATTGGAGGAGCCAAAACTTCAAACTGAGAACGAATCTGGCCACACCTCCTAAGCTAGATTCATGAGGCTACCCTTGGGTCATACTCTTAGAAGTCTATGCTTGTGATGGCTCGATAGGTCATTTTGAGTGTTAGCCTTCATTTCTGTATTCCGAGACCTCGAATAGCTCCTTCCTCGATTTGTATGCACAATCTGTATCTTTTTCTGAAAAAATTTATGTGAAAAGCTGAAAAAAATGTGAAATTTAGCCTTAAACATAATTTGAATTGACTACGATTAATATTTTATGTAAACGGACCCGGATCAGTATTTTGACGGTCCCGGTAGGTTTGTATCATGATTTGGAACTTGGGCTCGAAATCAAATTTGGAAGTCCCTAACTTGATTTAACGTGATTTGTTGAAAACTAGTAATTTGATGGTTTAAAAAATTTCTAAGTTTGGCCGTAGGTTGACTTTGTTGTTACCTGGTTCGACTGGAACTTAGTATAGGTCCATTTCACTATTTATGACTTGTCTGCAAAATTTGGTGCAAAACAGAGTTGATTTGACGTGATTCAGACATCCAGTTGTAAATTTGTATGTTCTTGAGTTTCTTTGAAAATATCATTCATTTTGATGTACGATTCATTGTTCTAGGTATTATTTAGTTTTTGATTGCGTGAGCAAGCTCGTATGATGTTATTACACTTGTGTGCATGTTTAGTTTGGAGCCTGAGAGGCTTGGGTGAGTTTTGGATAGGCTACGAAGTGATTTTTGGACTTATGCAATTGCTGGTTTCTGATATCTGGTGCATTGTGCTTCGCGATCGCGAAGGGGAACTTGGGGCTGGGGTGGTTTTCTTCTACGCGAACACGGTCAGGGGGCTTACCCTTCGCGAACGCGACCACCCTCTCGCAAACGCGAAGGTTTCTGGGATTCTGAGGAGAGTTGGTCAGTAGCTCTACACAAACGCGAGCCCAGGCTCACGAATGTGAAGGCTAGGGGGGACAAGCCATCGCGAACGCGAAGGCCACTTGGGCCGCTACATTTCGCGATCGCGTCAGGCCCCTCGCGAACGCGAAGAAGGCCTGACGCCCAGTGATTTAAATGTTCCAAATAAGGGATTTTCTTCATTTTTCACCATCTTTACATTAGAGTTCGACCTAGAGGCGATTTTGAAGAGAAATTTCATCCCCACTTCATAGGTTAGTATACTTTAACTCATTTTCTTCCATTTCCATCAACACCTATTGATTTCTAACCTTAATTATGCTCTTTCATGGTTAAAAATTAGGGAATGAGGTAGAATTGGGGGGTTTTGTAAAATTGAGATTTAGACCTCTAATTGCGGTCGAATTTTGAAACTAATCACATAATCGGGCTCGGGGGTGAATGGACAATTGGGTTTTGATCCGAATCTCGAGTTTCGGCCAAGCGAGCCCAGGGTTGACTTTTGTTGATTGTTTGGGAAAAGTATAAAGATCTTTGCTTTATCTATTATACTTGATTTTCCTAGCATTGTTTGATGATATTAAGTCGATTTTGGCTAGATTCGATTGGTTTGGAGGTGGATTTTAGAGGAAAGACCCCGGTTAAGCTTTGAGTTGATTGCGGAGCGAGGTAAGTGTTGGGTTCAACCTTGATTTGAGGGAATTAGGAGTCCTTGAACTATATGTTGTGTGAATTGTGTGTGTAACGACGTATATGCGAGGTGATGAGGGTATATATGCCGTCAAAATAGTTGTTTCCATATTTTCCCGTATTTCATAAATTATATTATTCCATATCTTAACTGTTACGTGCTTAAATCGCTTTTTATGCCGTAACTTGTTACTTGTCATTAATTATTCTTATATGGATATGTTCGTCCCTTTCATGACTCCATGATTAATTGCTACTTGCTTTAATTGTCTTACTTGTACACTTTAACTGCCATATATTTTGCTTGTCTAGTTGCTTTTGTATTAATTGTATTATTCCTTGATTTAGTGTGGGATTCCTTTATTCCTTTGCTTTCATATTCTTTAATCGTATCTTGTGAATTGGGCTGTTAGATTGATTACAATTATTGAATTTATTTATGTATTGGGTTGCACGCCGCAACGGTTGTGATATGGTGGATAAGGGAGGATTTTGATATTGATACGGTGGGATCGAGTTGTGCACCGCAACTGATTATATATGTGATTATGATATTGATATGGTGGAATAAGAGAGGATTTTAATATTGATACGGTGGGATCGGATTGCGCGCCGTAAAGGATTTTATATGTGATTTTGATATTGATGTGGTAAAATAAGAGAGGTTTGTGTGTGTACGGTGGGATCGGGCCGCAACGGATTATGTGTTCTATATTCATTGTTGTTATTGTGTTGATTTCCAGTGTTGTTACATGAAATTGTGAGATCGGTTATTCTGGGTTCTCTGATTATAAGAATTGAGTTCTTTTTCATAAGTTAACTGCCTTACTTTTCCTGTGTTCCTTACCTATTATTGTTATTATATTGCGTACAGGTTATTGTAAGTGATCCGCCTTAGCCTCGTCACTACTTCGTCGAGGTTAGGCTCGACACTTACAGAGTACATGGGGTTGGTTGTACTCATACTATACTTTGCATTTCTTGTGCAGATTTTAGAGTTGGTCCTAGTGGTGGTCAGTAGATTGCTCAGATTCAATGCTTGACGGAGACTTGAGGTATAGCTGCACAGTGTTCGCAACCCTGAAGTACCCTTCTACATTACTCTAGATGTTTATTTCTATTCAGACAATTATGCTTTCATTCAGACTATTATTTATAGTACTTTAGTCGCTCTTGTATTTCGTGACACCAGTTCAGGGATGTGTACTTGGATTATCGTCGTTTATCAGATTTATCTACCCTATTTCAATTTATTTATCTTGTTGATTTTAGTTTGACTTGAATTATTAAAAATGGTTAATAACAACATCTAACGTTGGCTTTCCTAGCAAGTGAAGTGTTAGGAGCCATCACGGTCCCGAAGGTGGGAATTCCGGGTCGTGACAAGTTGGTATTAAAGTACTAAGTTGCCTAGGTCTCACGAGTCATGAGCAAGCTTAGTAGAGTCTGGAGGATAGGTACGGAGACGTTTGTACTTATCTTCTAGAGGCTATAGAGTCTAGGAAAAATTTCACTTCGTTCCTTCTTTATCATGCGGCTTTAATCCATCATTGATGATTGAACCATTCTATTCTTGTTCTCTCGCAGATAGCGAGAACACGCACAACTTCTACAGCCAGATAGGAGCGGGAGCCCCCTGTGGCAGCTACTACCAGGGGCCGTGACCGAGGCAGAGCTCAGCCTAGAGCTTAAGCAGCAGCACCTCCAGTGGAGCCTCATATTGATCATAAGAAGGAGGTCCCAACTCAGGTCATGCCCGTCGGACCCGCTTAGGTCCCGGAGGGATTCATAGCCACTCCAGTGGTTCAGGACGCTCTAGTCAGCTTGGTGGGTCTTATGCAGAGTGTGGCCTAGATCGATGTATTTTCGGTGGCACCAGCCGCCTCTCGGGTTGGGGGAGGAGCGCAAACTCCCGCTACTCTCATGCCGGAGCAGGCGACTCCCTTGTATCAGACTCGAGCATCCCAGCCAGTTGGGGTGGTTCAGCCGGTTGTTGCAGCATAGGCCGATATTGCTAGACGTATCGAGATGGTTCGTGGTCAGGAGAGCGGGTCAGTGTCTGATAAGAGGCCTCATCATTCCGATAGTTTCAGTGGTGCCTCATCTGGAGGCAGGGGTACTTTTGGTAGAGGCCATCTTCCCAAGCCATTTCAGTCAGCACTTCAGGCATCTCTCAATGCTTTAGGGAGTCGTGGTCCTTATGTATCTCATTCTGGGCAGCCTGCCTACATTGCACCATCAGCTACTATCAGTGCACCTCCAATCCAAAGCTATCATCGTGGTTATCCAGCCCGTTCGGGTCAGCTTCAACTTCAGCTGCCACAACGGTATGAGTGTTTTGAGTGTGGAGGTACTGGTCATATTAGGAGGTTCTGTCCGAGATTGTTGAGCGGCATGCCACATCAGAGTTCCCGTGCCATGGTCCCAATATCGGTTGCTCCATCGACCGCTCAACCAGCTACAGGCAGGCCAGAGGTGGAGGTCAGGCCGTTAGAGGCGGAGGCTAGCCAGCTAAAGGCCGTCCCAGAGACGTTGGTCAGAGTGGTGGGGCCCAGGCCCGATTTATGCTCTCCTAGCTAGACCTGAGGCCGAGTCATCTGATGCCGTTATCACATGTATTGTTCTAGTTTGCCGTAGAGATGCGTCAGTTCTATTTGATCCGGGCTCTACTTATTCTTATGTGTCATCCTATTTTGCTTCATATATGGTTGTGCCTCGTGATTCTTTGAGTGCTCCTGTGTATGTGTCCACGCTTGTGGGAGATTCTATTGTTGTAGATCGTGTCTATCACTCGTATATGATTACTATTGGGAGTCTTGAGACTAGTGTAGAATTCCTACCTCTTGATATGGTAGAGTTTGATATTATTTTGGGCATGGACTGACTATCACCTTACCATGCTATATTGGATTGTCACGCCAAGATGGTGACCTTTCCATGACGGGGTTGCCTCGATTAGAGTGGAGAGAGACTCCTGGCCAGTCTACCAGTAGGGTTATTTCTTATGTCAAGGCTTGACGTATAGTCGAGAAAGGGTGTGTAGGATATTCGGCCTATGTTTGCGATCCTATGTTTGCGATTCAAGTGCGGAGGTTCCTTCCATGGATTAAGTATCTGTTGTGCGTGAGTTTCCAGAGGTGTTTCCTATATATCTGCTGAGGATGACACCCGACAGAGATATTGACTTCTGTATTGATTGGCTCCGGGCACTCAACCTATTTCCATTCCACCATACCATATGGCCCTGCCGGAGTTGAAGGAATTGAAGGAGCAGCTGCAAGATTTGCTTGATAAGGGATTCATTAGACCTAGTGTCTCGCCTTGGGGTGTGCCCGGGTTGTTTGTGAAGAATAAAGATGGATCGATGAGGATGTGTATAGACTATCGGCAGTTGAACAAAGTCACTATCAAGAACAAGTATCCGAGGTTATTCAGCCTATGTTCGCGATTTGAGTGCGGAGGTTCCTTCCATGGATTCAGTACCTGTTGTGTGTGAGTTTCCAAAGGTGTTTCTTATAGATCTGCCGAGGATGCCACCCGATAGAGATATTGACTTTTGTATTGATTTGGCTCCGGGCACTCAGCCCATTTCCATTTTACCATACCAAGCAGCTGCAAGATTCACTTGATAAGGGATTCATTAGACCTAGTGTCTTTCCTCGGGGTACGCATGTGTTGTTTGTGAAGAATAAAGATGGATCAATGAGGATGTGTATAGACTATCGGTAATTGAACAAAGTCACTATCAAGAACAAGTAACCATTGCTGAGGATTCATGACTTATTTGATCTTCAGGGTGTCAATGTGTTTTTGAAGATTGATTTGAGGTCTTGCTACTATCAGTTAAAGATTAGGGCATTGGACGTCCCTAAAATAGCTTTCCAGGACTCGGTAATGGGCATTATGAGTTTCTAGTGATGTCATTTGGGTTGACAAATACCCCAGCAACATTTATGGATTTGATGAATCGGGTATTCAAGCTCTATTTGTATTCTTTTGTGATTGTATTCATTGATGATATCTTGATCTACTCCCGCAGTCGAGAGGAGCATGAGCAACATCTTCAAATTGTACTTCAAACTCTGAGAGATAGTCAGTTTTATGCCAAGTTCTCAAAGTGTGAGTTTTGGTTAGACCTTGTTGCCTTTTTGGGGCATGTTGTATCGGCCGAGGGCGTAAAAGTGGATCCTAAGAAGATTGAGGCAGTTCAGAACTGGCCTAGACCTATTTCCGCTACAGAGATTCGGAGTTTCCTAGGTGTGGCGGGTTATTATCGCCGGTTCGTGGAGGGTTTTTCATCCATAGTAGCCCCATTGACTATATTGACCCAGAGTGGTGCTCTACTTAGGTGGTCGGATGAGTATGAGTTGAGATTTCAGAAGCTCAAGACTGCTTTGACTACGACACCAGTGTTGGTGTTTTCCACAGGTTCAGGATCCTACACGGTGTATTGTGATGCATCTCGTATTGGGCTAGGTGTAGTATTAATGCAGGATGGCAAGGTGATTGCATACGCGTCGCGACAGTTGAAAGTGCATTAGAAGATTTACCCTGTTCATGACCTGGAGTTGGCAGCCATTGTTCATGCACTGAAGATTTGGAGGCACTATCTTTATGGTGTGTCGTATGAGGTATTCACGAATCATCGGAGTCTATAGTATCTGTTCAAATAGAAAGATCTCAACTTGAGGCAGAGGAGGTGGTTGGAGCTGTTAAAATACTATGATATCACCGTTTTGTACCACCCCCGAAAGGCCAATGTGGTGGTCGATGCCTTGAGTAGAAATTCTGTGAGTATGGGTAGCCTTGCGTACTTCCCAATTGGTAAGAGGCCGCTTGCATCAGATGTTCAGGCTTTGGCCAATTAGTTCATGAGGTTAGATGTTTCAGAGCCCAGTCGTGTTCTAGCTTGCATGGTCTTTCGGTCTTCTTTGTATGAGCGCATCAGAGAGCGTTAGTGTGATGACCTCCATTTTCTTGTCCTCAAGGACACAGTGCGGCACGGTAGTGCTGGGCAGGTTACTATTTGAGATGATGGGGTTTTGCGGATGCAGGGTCAGATTTGTATGCCCAATGTAGATGGGCTTCGTGAGTTGATTCTTGAGGAGGCCCATATTTCCCGATATTCCATTCATCCGGGTGTCGCCAAGATGTATCAGGACTTGCGGCAGCATTATTGGTGGAGGAGAATGAAGAAGGATATAGTTGCATATGTAGCTCCGTGTGTGGATTGTCAGGAAGTAAAGTACGAGCATCAGAGGCCTGGTGGTTTGCTTCAGAGGATGGAGATTCCTAAGTGAAAGTGGGAGCGTGTTACCAAGTCGGCACATTTCATTCCAGTGGTAGTTACCTATTCTTCAGAGCGGTTAGCTGAGATATATATCCGCGAGATCATCCGTCTTCATGGTGTGCCAATGTCCATCATTTTTGACCGAGGTACGTAATTCGCCTCGCATTTCTAGAGGGCCGTACATCGTGAGTTGGGCACATAAGTTAAGTTGAGTACAACATTTCATCCCTAGACGGACGGGCAGTCCGAGTGCACCATTCAGATATTTGGAGGATATGCTTCGCGCTTGCGTTATGGATTTTAGGGGTTCTTAGGATCAATTCTTGCCACTTGCGGAGTTTGCCTACAACTATAGCTACTAGTCGAATATTCAGATAGCTCCCTATGAGGCATTGTACAGGAGGCGGTGCCGTTTGCCAGTTGGTTGGTTCGAGCCGGGAGAGGCTCGGTTGTTGGGTACCGATTTTGTTCAGGATGCCTTGTAAAAGGTCAAGATGATTCAGGATCGACTTCACACAGCCTAGTCTAGGCAGAAAAGTTATGCTGATCGGATAGTTCATGATGTTGCATTCTTGGTTTGGGAGAGGGTATTGCTCCGGGTATTACCCATGAAGGGTGTGATGAGGTTTGAAAATAGGGGCAAGTTGAGCCCTAGGTATATCAGAACCTTTGAGATTCTCGAGAGAATGGGTGAGGTGGCCTATAGACTAGTATTGCCACCTAGTTTATCAACAGTCCATCCGGTGTTCCGTGTGTCCATGCTTCAAAAGTATCACGGTGATTCGTCCCATGTGAAAGATTTCAGCTCAGTCCAATTTGACAAGGATTTGAGTTATGAGGAGGAGTCGTTAGCCATTCTAGCCTGGCAAGTCCGGAAGTTGAGTTCTAAGAGTTATCCTTCAGTTCGAGTGCCGTGGAGAGGTCAGCCGATCGAGGAAGCCACGTAGAAGTCCGAATAGAACATGTGAAGTAGATACCCACATCTTTTCACCAGTCGAGGTACCTTTCTTTGTCCGTTTGAGGGCGAACGTTTGTTTTAGAGGTGGAAAATGTGATGACCCGATAGGTCATTTTGAGTGTTAGCCTTCATTTCTATGTTCTGAGACCTTGAATAGCTCCGTTTAGCCTTCTTTGATGCATGCGCAGTCCTTTTCTTTTTTCGAAAAAATTTTACGTGAAAATTTAAAGAAAATGTGAAATTTAGCATTAAAATCGATTTGACTTGACTACTGTCAACATTTTGCGTAAATGGACCCAAATAAGTGTTTTGATGGTCCTGCTGGCTCCGTATCGTGATGTGTGGTTTGTGCGAATGTCCGGAATCGAATTCGGAAGTCCCTAACTTGATTTAACGTGATTTTGTTGAAAACTAGTAATTTGAAGATTTAAAGAATTCCTAAGTTTGATAGTAGGTTGACTCTGTTGCTATCGGGTTTGGATTTCGATTCCGGAACTTGGTATAGGTTCATTTCACTATTTGTGACTTGTTTGTAAATTTGGTGCAACACGGAGTTGATTTGACGTGATTCGGACATCCGGTTGTAAATTTGCATGTTCTTGGGTTTCTTTGAAAATATCATTCATTTTGATGTCCGATTCGGAGATCTAGGTGTTATTTTAGTGTTTTGATGGCGCCAGTGAGTTCCTATAATGTTATTACACTTGTGTGCATTTTTGGTTTGGAGCCCGATAGGCTCGGGTGAGTTTCAGATAGGCTATGAAGTGATTTTTGGACTTAGGCAATTGTTGGTTTCTGAGGTTTCTAATATCTGGTGCATTGTGCTTCGCGATCGCGAAGCCACTCTCACGACCGTGAAGGGGAACTTGGGGCTGGTGTGGTTTTCTTCCAAAGGAACGCGAGTAAACGGTCGCGAACACGAAGCATTGGGGGCTTACCCTTCGCGAACGCGACCACCCTCTCACGAACTATAAGGTTTATGGGATTCTGGGGGGGAGTTGGTCTGTAGCTCTACACGAACGCAAGCCCAGGCTCGCGAATGCGAAGGCCAGGGGGAATAGGCCATCGCGAACGATTAGCGTTCCTCGTGAACGCGAAGGCCACTTGGGCCGCTGCACTTCGCGATCGCGTCAAGCCCTTCGCGAACGCAAGAAGGCCTAACGCCCAGTGACTTAAATGTTCCAAAGTGGGGATTTTCTTCATTTTTCATCATCTTCACATTAGAGCTCGGCCTAGAGGCGATTTTGAAGAGAAATTTTATCCCCAATTCGTAGGTTAATATACTTCAACTCGTTTTCTTTTATTTCCATCAATACCCACTGATTTCTAACCTTAATTTATGTTCTTTCATGGTAGAAAATTAAGGATTTGGGTAGAATTGGG
>MCJB01005491.1:155263-206017 GCA_002018475.1 Nicotiana obtusifolia
GGGGGGGTTATATAATTGAGGTTTAGACCTCAAAATTGAGGTCGGATTTCGAAACTAATCATAATCGAGCTCGGGGTTAATGGGTAATTGGGTTTTTGACCGAATCTCGAGTTTTGACCAAGCGAGCTCGGGGTTGACTCTTGTTGAATTTTTGGGAAAAGTATAAAGATCTTTACTTTATCTATTTTAATTGATTTCCCTAGCATTTCTTGATGATATTAAGTCAAATTTTTGTTAGATTCGATTGGTTTGGAGGAGGGTTTTAGAGGAAAGGCCCCGGTTGAGCTTTGAGTTGATTGTGGAGCGTTGTAAGTGTTGGGTCTAACCTTGATTTGAGGGAATTTGGAGCCCTTGAACTATTTGTTATGTGAATTGCGAGGTGACGAGTGTGTATACGCCGTCAAAATAGTCGTTTCCATGTTTTCCTGTATTTCATGAATTATCTTATTCCATGTCTTAACTATTACGTGCTTAAATTGCTTTCTACGCCATAGCTTGTTACTTGTCATTAATTATTCTTCTGTTGAAATGTTCGTCCCTTTCATGACTCCATGATTAATTGCTACTAGCCTTAATTGTCTTACTTGTACACTTTAACTGCCATGCATTTGCTTGTCTTGTTGCTTTTATATTAATTGTAGTACTCCTTGATTTGGTGATGGATTCCTTTATTGCTTTACTTTCATATTCTTTAATCATAGAGATTCTTGTGATTTGAGCTGTTGGATTGATTACAATTATTGAATTTGCTTATAGATCAGGTTGCACGCTGCAATTGTTGTGATATGGTGGACTAAGGGAGGATTTTGATACTGATACGGCGGGATCGGGTTGCGCGCCACAACGGATTTTATATGTGATTATGATATTGATATTGTGGAATAAAGGGGGATTTTGATATTGATATGGCGGGATCGGGTTGCGCGTCGCAACAGATTTTATATGTGATTTTGATATTGATGTGGTGAAATATGGGAGGATTGTGTATGTATGTTGGGATCGGGTTGCGTGTCGTAACATATTGTGTGTTCTGTATTCGTTGTTGTAATTGTGTTGATCTGTTACATGAAATTGTAAGACCAGTTATTCGGGGTTCTCTGATTATAAGAATTGAGTTTTTTTTTTCATAAGTTAACTGCCTTACTTTTCTTATGTTCCTTTTCTATTATTGTTATTATACCTTGTACAGGTTATTCTAAGTGGCCCGCCTTAGCCTCGTCACTACTTCGTCGAGGATAGGCTTGGCACTTACAGAGTACATGGGGTCGGTTTTTCTCATACTACACTCTGCATTGCTTGTGCAGATTTTGGAGTTGGTCCTAGCGGAGATCAGTCAATTGCTTAGATCCAGTGCTTGACAGAGACTTGAGGTACATCTGCACAACGTTCGCACCCCTGAAGTCCCCTTCTACATCATTCTAGCTATTTATTTCCATTCAGATAGTTATGCTTTCATTCAGACTATTATTTGTAGTACTTTAGTAGCTCGTGTATTCATGACACCAGTTCTGGGATGTGTACTTGGATTATCGCTGTTTATCAGATTTATCTACCTTATTTCAATTTATTTAGCTTATTGATTTTCATTTAACTTGAATTATTAAACATTATTAATAACTACATCAAACGTTAGCTTGCCTAACAAGTGAAATATTAGGCGCAATCATGGTCCCGAGGGTGGAAATTCCGGGTCGTGAATACCTCACAAGGAAAGACCTCCAATCAATGCTCCTTTGCGATCCCAGAAAAGAGAATTAGAAGACTCATCGACTCTATTAAAGAAGAATTAGAAGGAAAAGGAAGGTCACACAACTTAACATCTATTTCTACACCTTTCTACTTTTTAGTACAAACACTGTATTCTTGAGTCTACAAGTGTGGAAAAAGATAAGAAGAGTTGGAAAATAAAATAAGAGTTGTGTCAACACTAGATAAACATTGTTGCTAAATGTTGTTGGTGGTGAAAGTACTAAAACCATCACTGTTGTTAAGACTTATTGAAGATCTAAGAAAACCCTTGTGACCCAAGGGAATTGGACGTAGGTACCACACCGGTACTGAACCGATATAAAATTGTTGTGCCTCCTTTACTTTTCATTCTGCACAATTTATTTCTGCTGCAATTGATCCAACAGTTAAATTTAGTCGACTAATTCCTTTCTTAGTCATCTAAGTTTTAAAATCGGTTACAATTCACCCTCCCCTCTTATACTTTCAGTTGGTATCAGAGAAAGGACTCACAAATATTGCCTAACAGCAAGTGAGGAAAAGATCATGGCATCAAACACAGTCGTTGGAGCACTATTCCAAGAAGGAACTTCTCAAGTACGACTTCTTTGCTTCAATGGCCAACACTTCTCACACTTGAAAGTGCGTATGGAAACCTACACTATGTCATTAGACATTAAGGTGTGGCGTGTGATCAAAAAGGGAAATCTTCCAATTTCGCTGAAGAAGGACAAAGATGGTGAGATCATAGTATCATCTGATCCTCTTGATCTAGATGAGTACACTGAAGAACAAACAGCTGTTATCCAAGTGAATGCCAAAGAAAAAAATCTTCAGTATAATGCCATAAGCGGAGAAGAGTATGAAAATATATCAAGCTATGAAACTGCAAAAGAAATGTAGGACAAATTAGAAGTCACATATGAAGGAACAAACAAAGTGAAGGAAACAAGGATTAATCTACTAGTTCGTGCTTATGAATTGTTTCAAATGAAAGATGGAGAACCAATGGAAGAAATGTTCTCTCAGTTCAGCAAAATCCTTGGAGACTTAAAATCCTTTGGTAGACCAATTAGAAGTGGAGAACAAGTCTGAAAAATTCTAAGAAGTCTTCCCACGATTTGGCAACCCAAAGTTATCGCTCTAGAATGTTAGGATCTTGACAAGATGTCTTATGATGAACTCAAATGTGATCTAATTGCTTTTGAGAAAACACATTTAGATAGGCAAGTTTAGCAAGAAAAAGGAAGACAAATGCATTTAAAAAACAGTTGCTGAATAAGAAGAAGAAGAATAAGAAGAAGAAGAAGAAGAAGAAGAAGAAGAAGAAGAAGAAGGAGGAGGAGGAGGAGGAGGAGAACAAGATGAGAATATAGCCATGCTTTGTAAAGTCGTAACAAACATGATGAGGAAATACATAAACAGCAGAAAAGGTAAACCAAATTTCAGAAAATGGAAGATGAATAATGAGAATGACAAAAATGATGGAACATGTTATGAATATGGAAAACATGGACACATTCAAGCTGAATGCCTTGAGCTGAAAAAGAAACTAAGCTAAAATTTCCAGAAGGAGGAAATCTTTTGGAGCATGGAGTGAAGAAGAAGAATCTGATCATGAGGAAATTGCCAACATATGCTTTATGGCCATCAAAGAAGATAGTGATGAAGATTCAGGCGAGCTTGGTCTCATGGCAGACGAAGGAACAAGTGAGGTATGTCTTCCTACATGTCCTAACTGTAATGAACTTCAAGAATTTATTGATATTGCTCTTGCAGACTTTGAGAAAGTTCTAAATTTACTTCAAAAGATCCAAACAGAAAAGAAAGACCGGGCACTGAAATTAGAAGTATGTGAAGTTGAAAGAAACATGCTTCAAGATGAAGTTAATGAACTTCAACTGAATGGATTGCGAAAATCCACCAGTTATAGTTTCTTCAAATCAAATTTGTCAACTCCTCATAATTTCACATCTAGAACAAGAAATCGCTCTGCATGCATTCATTGTGGCAAAGATGGTCACACCTCTAACCATTTCAAGTTTAGAAATAGCATAGAAAAAGTCTTTGAAAGTTTCAATAACCCCTCTTGCTTTTATTGTGGAAAACCCGGCCATTCATCTAACCATTGCAGGTTTAAGAACAACAGAAGATGGGTCTGGTGACCTAAGGCCTTTAGTCAAGCTAATACTCAGAGTACTAACCATCCAGGAACCAAGCAGGCTTGGGTAACTAAAAACAAGTAACTTGTTTTTGCAGGAACACCGCAAGAATAATCAAAAAGGGAAACCGTATCTTGATAGCGCATGTTCCAGACACATGACAAGTGACAAATAACTGTTCAAAACTGTCACTTAACTAGATCGTGGATCAGTCACTTTCGGAGACAAATCAAAAGAAAACGTAATTGGAGTTGGAAGATTCCCTCTCAACTCATCATGTGATGTAGATGAAGTATACCTAGTAGATGAACTTGGCTACAACCTACTCAGTATCAGTCAACTATGTGACAATGACTATGAGGTTCGTTTCAAATAGCATTGTTGGTTTATTGAAAACGAATCAAGTAAAGTTATTCTTTTTGGAAATAGAGATAGGAATGTCTACACTCTTAGTAATATAGACAGTCTTGGAAATCATATTTGTCTAGCTTCTATGATTGATGATCCTTGGGTTTGGCATAGAAAACCATTGTCATCCTAGCATGCATACTATTCAAAAACTTTCCAAACGTGATCTTGTCATTAGTCTTCCAAAACTAGAATTTTCAAAAGATCAAATTTGTGATGCATGTCAGTTTCGAAAACAAATCAGGTCCTCTTTTAAAGTTAAAAACATAGTCTTTACTACAAACCTCTTCAACTTCTACATATTGACATTTTTGGTCCAACTAGAACTGCTAGTATAGGTGGTAGAAAATATACTTTTGTTATAGTAGATGATTTTTCTTGATTTACCTGGATTATCTTTCTGAGTCATAAAGATGAGGCATTGAGGAATTTCGAAGTCTTCTGCAAGAAGGTACAGTGGAAAAAAGGATACGACATATCTGCCATAAGAAGTGATCATGGAGGAGAATTTAATAACTTCTGAAATGATTAAGGAATTTCTCACAATTTTTCATCTCCCAGATCACCTCAACAAAATGGAGTGGTAGAACGTAAAAATAGAACCTTGCAAGATATTGAAAGAACTATGATTGTGAAAAACTCCCTCCCACACCACTTCTGGGCAGAAGCTGTAAGTACCGCATGTCACATCATCAACAGATGCTTGATTAAGACTCCATATGAGCTATGGAAAGATAAAAGACCCAACATCAGTTATGTCCATCCTTTTGGCTGCAAATATTTTATCCACAACAATGGAAAAGACAACCTTGGTAAGTTTGATCCAAAAAGCGATGAAGGTATTTTTCTTGGATACTCTTCCTCTAGTAGAGCATATAGAGTTTTTAATAAACGTACTTTATCTATTGAAAAATTTATATATGTTGTATTTATGGACACTAACCCTCGCTCAAGGAATGAAAAACTTCTTGAAGATAAGGAAATTTCCATAGTTCCAAAGTCTGTCAATACAGGTAAGAACACCCGTGATGAGGTGAATGATTAGCAGGATCAGTCGACTGACAGTCCTATAGATAACCAGGAGCTTCATACAACTGAACAATCAAGTCGAATTGAAAAGGAGCCAGTATTAGTTGTTCCAAATGAATGAAAAAGTGAGCCATGATATCCACATAAGTACATCATTGGAAATCCTCAAGAAGGCATGAAAATAAGAAGTCGCTAAACAGACATCAAATATTGCCCTCATATCTTAGTTCAAACCAAAAAAGGTAGATAAGGCCCTTGGGACGAAAGCTGGATAACTACAATGCAAGAGGAGCTTGACGAATTTGAGAAGAATAAAGTATGGGAACTCATCCCTAAACCTCCAAATGCATCCATTGTCGGAACAAAATAGGTATAGAGAAATAAGCTGGACGAGTCTGGACAAGTGGTACGAAATAAAGCTAGACTGGTTGCTCAAGGTTATTCATAACAAGAAGGAATTGACTACGAGGAAACCTTCACTCATGTTGCCAGGTTAGAATCTATACGTATCTTATTAGCTTATGTTGCTCACAAATGTTTTAGATTATTTCAAATGAGCGTAAAAAAGCTCGTTCTTAAACGATTTCATCTCTGAGGACGTATTCGCTAAGCAAGCCCCAGGATTTGTAAATGAATCCTTTCCAAATCATGTCTACACGTTATCCAATGCCTTGTACGGACTAAAGCAAGCTCCTAGAGCTTGCTATGAAAGGCTAAGTTCATTCCTAATCAAACATGGTCTTGATAGAGGTAATATTGATACTACTCTCTTTATCAAACGATCAGCTGAAGGTAATTTAATTATGCAAATCTATGTGGATGATATTATTTTTTGAAGTACTAATCCAGTGTTATGCAAGGAATTTTCAAACATCATGAAAGTGGAATTTGAAATGAGTGTGATGGGAGAATTAACCTTTTTCTTGGGCTACAAATCAAGAAAGTACGGAAAGGGACTTTCATTAGTTAAACAAAATATACAAAAGAGCTTATTAAGAAGTTTGACATGTCTAATGCTAAGGTCATAGGGACTCCTGTAAGTCCATCAACCACCCTGGATGAAGACAGAGATAGTAAGGGTGTTGATAAAATAATGTATCGAGGTATGATTGGATCTCTACTCTATCTTACAGCTAGTCGACCTGATATTATGTTTAGTGTTTGCAAATGTGCAAGATATCAGTCAACTCCCAAAGAAATCCACTTGAGTGCTGTTAAACGTATTATCAGATATTTGATAGGGACAGTCGACTATGGACTATGGTAGTAAAGCTTAATTGTCTTTGATCTCAAAGGTTTTCAGATGCAGACTTTGCAGGTGACAAAATAGACAGAAAAAGCACAAGAAGAACGTACCGATTACTTGGAAAATCCCTTATATCTTGGCACAACAAGAAACAAAGCTGTGTTGCCTTATTTACTGCTGAAGTAGAACATTTGGCTGTAGACAACTGCTACACACAAGCTCTATGGATTATGCATCAACTACTAGACTATGATTTACGTCTTAATTGCGTTCCAATTATGTGTGACAATACTAGTGCTATTTGTCTTTCAAAAAATTCTGTGCATCATTCTAGGGCTAAGCATATTGAGATTAAGCATCATTTTTTCCGTGATCATGTTGCAAAAGGTGACATTATGTTAGAATTTATTAATACTAAAAATCAGTTAGTAGATGTTTTCACAAAACTACTGCTTGAAGAGAGATTCTGTTTTCTTCCTGACAAAATTGGTATTTGCTTGATTCCCATTTAATTTCTCTAAATTTGTCTATATTAGAAAATTTTCCATAATTGATCTTCGTGATTTTTGCCCAAAATATCTCTAAGTATTTGATTACTCTGTATGTGAATTTATTATCTGACCGACGTCGGGCTTGCAGAAGGTAACTTTTCAGTTGCCTTTCACACGTCTCTCTAGAATCAAGGCGTCCATTCACCGCGTCTTTAACCCCTATTCTCTCGCTCATGTCTCCCAAAATCTCAAAGAAAGCCTCTCTCTTTCTGCTCTCTCTTACTCATGGACAAAACCGAACCCTCTCCATGCTCCTTCATGCCTAGAAGAAGCCATCGTTTCAAGAAAAATCATCAAACTGATGATCCTGGGGATGTAGAGTCGTCAGAGAGTATAGATCATCAACAGTTCGAGGATGAATCTAGTGATTCTCAGGAAGAAATTCTCATTACTCAAAAGAGGGCTGGAAACATCCAATGGAGTCCATCCCCAAACAGTCATCTCAAAAGAGAGGGAAAACAAAAAACATAGAGTTTGGGCCTGAAGACAAGATGAACTTCTATGGTGTGGAAGAGAAAGCAAACTTTGTCGCTTTCAAAGGGAAGTCGATTGAATGTGGTCGCACTGTAAGTTTGAAATCTATGAAAAACTCTCACTGTGATGTTATCTTTGTGTTTGAAACTCAAAAACTTATCTCCCTATTTGCAACTGTTGGTGGCACTGTCTATGAAGAGCATGTGCGTATGTTTTAAGAAAATTTGTTTGTGAATGATAAAGATGACTTAGAATCCATGGTTTATAGAACTCGCATTATCCTTGACTCTTATCGGTTTGAAAAATCTTTGCAACCAAGTTTGTTGGGTATAGTTCCTTTGTGCAACATTGTTGGCCTGATAGTTTTGAAGTGTCGTTTGAGGAAGCAAAAAGTGTGTTTTCTGAAAACCCCCCTAACATTGGTCCCAAAAATTTGAATTTGAGCACTATGTGCTAGCCCACATTATTGCCACCACCCTGTTAACCCGTACTGATTCTCTTAGCACCCTGTCTCTCAGAGATGTGTTTGTCCTGTACTGTCTTATAAATGGAAAGGCTATTAATGGTTTGCTTGGGTACGTCAGTACATACTTGAAAGAATCAGGGATGTCTCATCTTCTGCTAACAATTTGCCTTATGGTTTACTAATCTCTCACATCTTGCAAGTTATGAAAGTAGAATTGTCTCCTTATGTACCTAAAACCATCTCCAGCACATATGACAAGACTGCCTTTGCCTGGAGCAGATGTGGCCAGGTTAAGGATCACCCTCCAAGCCACAAAGAGGCAAGGGATTAGGGCTATGCAGAATGTCACTAAGAAGCTAACCAAAGTCACCAGGGAGATTGATGTTTCTGCACCAAAGTGATCGACACTTTGAAGTATTTCCTTGGAAGGAATTAAGTGTCCGGGCTGTTTAAACAATCTTTTTTTTTGTTTTTTTTTTGTTTTGCTTGATAAAATTCTGATAAACTTCTCTTTTGGCCGTGTTTGGATGGGCATACAGTCGACTATGCCTGGTATAACTATTAGATGTATATATTTTTTTGCCTGCTTAACTAGTATTATTATTAGCTATTATTCTTTGTATCTCTTCTTGCTCTTTTTGATTGATGTCATAGGGGGAGAAGAAAGAAAAAGAGTACCAAGGCAGGGGGAGCATGAAAACAAACAAGGAGCACAAAGGCAGGAGGAGCAGAAGTATATTCTGAAAGGGAAGTATCTCCTAAATTAGTCAAACTCCTTTTGGATTATTGTCATCATCAAGAAGGGGGAGATTTTTAGGTTTAGAATTTTAATAATGGTCAATAATCCAAAAGATCCTCGACTAATGTCGTCCCACTTTGTGTGCAAATTCGCAGCAGCTCTGATGAATGAAAGAAAGGAAAGAAAATCATACAAGGAAATCACAGGAAGCCACCGGCTATGTTTTTCAAACTCCATATCAAATGAAAAAAGAATCAATCAATCAAGAAACAAGGAAGGAAAGTCAATCAGACAAGCTAAAGATTCTCAAGCATGCAAGAAAGGAAAGAGAGCCAACCAAGGATAGAGAGTCAATAAAGGGAAATCTACAGAAGCTCTAAACAAGGTTAATTGGAGGAGCCAAAACTTCAAACTGAGAATGAATATGGCCACACCTCTCAAGATAGATTCATGAGGCTACCCTTAGGTCCTACTCTTAGAAGTCTATGCCTCACAAGGAAAGACCTCCAATCAATACTCCTTTGCGATCCTAGAAAAGAGAATTCAGAAGACTCATCGAACACTATTAAATAAGAATAAAGAAGGATAAGGAAGACCACACAACTTAACATCTGTTTCTTCACCTTTCTAGTTTTTTACAAACACTGTATTCTTGAGTCTACAAGTATCGCAAAAGATATGAGGAGTTAGAAAACAAAACATGAGTTGTGTCAACACTAGATAAATATTGTTGCTGAATATCATTGGTGGTGAATGTACTAAAACCATCACTATTGTAAAGACTTTGAAGGTCTAAGAGAACCCTTTTCAACCAAGGGAACTGGACGTAGGTAACATACCGGTACTGAACCAGTATAAAATTCTTGTGCCTCCTTTACTTTTCATTCTGCACAATTTATTTCTGCTGCAATTGATCCCATAGTGAAGTTTAGTCGACTAATGCTTTTCTTACTCAACTAAGTTTTAAAATCGGTTACAATTCACCCCCCTCTTGTACTTTTACTGCGAGCATTAAGAGCCATAATATTCTTAAATCCTTTAAGGTTGTTTAACAGCTCTATGTAGAAATCCAATCACACACGGAAGGGATTTACTACTAACATGAGGATTTTATTACTCGCAATACCCTAGACATCATTTGCTATTCCAGTAGCTATTTATCTGATTCCTCATCCTCGAAAGTGGTAAATTAGAGTTCATGTTTAACTTTGTATCCTTAATTTCATTTGATACCCTCATGGTAAGTGTAGTGGTCGACCTATGAATACAAGTTAAATTACTAAATTTTTAGTTGTCATCCATTTTTACTTGAATCTTTCCATTTCAAATCAATTGCTTTTCTAGACATGTACTGCATTGCCAAATCACTTATGGCTATTATTGACATGCTAAAGTAGCAACACTGATTGCCACTTCAAGAGACAGTAAAAGGTCAAAGGGTATTTCAATAAAAGTTAATATAACTTCTTTGGGATCTTACACAATGAAGATGCATGGATTCATTCTTCCATTATCCCATTGGTCGATAACGCACGTGATATGAAACACATGTTACAGTGTTCTCCCCTTATATTGGCTCGTGTGTCTTATTCTATTAACCATTCAATATTGTACGGATCTTGGTCTAGACACCTCCAAATGTCTAACCCGAGTTTCTCACTTCAATAATCCTCAAATCCAATTTTTTGGAGAAACTCGCACCTGGCTTACAAAACAAGTCATAATTGAATGTTAAAATTCATAAGTCTAGCTAGTTTTTAAGACTGATCTTTACAAGTAAATATAACCTCGTATTATCCAAGGTTCTATAAGGTCTCATCGCTTCATGATTCTTAACGTAAGAGGCATTGCTCGTGTGAGAGAGCCAATCTCGCGACTTGTTCGATACACTTTATCAACAAAACATCATCATATGCATGGTAGATATAAGCATAAATTAAAGAGTCAAATATCGATGAGCATATTATGATAATCAAGTCATTTCACAATACATAAATATGTATTCATATCCTTCACAAATCTAGAGCCATTACATGTTTCTCAAACAGGTCTTTATATATTACTTTTGTAAAAGGATCAGCTATCATGCTTCGCGTTGGAATGTACTGTAAATTTATCTCTCCACTTGCTACCATGTCTCTCACAAAGTTATACTTGATGTCAATGTGTTTGGTCTTGCTGTGATACTTAGGATCTTTTGTGTATGCAATAGCCGCTTGACTATTACAATATAGAGTCAAGGGACCCTGAGAGTTCTTTGTAATATCCAAATACTCAAAGGATCTCTTCAATCAAATAGCTTCTTGTACTGCAACGCACAAGGCACGAACTCAACTTCCATCGTCAAAAGGGTTGTACAAGTTTGTTTCTTACTTTTCCAAGAAATAGCACTACTATTAAGTAAGAAAGCATAACCAGATGTTGATTTTCTCTCATTCTGGTCACCAGCCCAATCAACATTTGTATATCCTCTCAAGTATAAATCATTTCCACTATAACATAGTGAATAATCTGCAGTTCCCTTCAGGTATCTGAAAATTCTCTTCACAGCTTTCCAATGATCTCTTCAGGATTGGATTGATACCTGCTAACCAGATCTACGACATAACAAATGTCTGGGCGAGTACACATCATAGCGTACATCAAGCCCCCAACAACACTTGAACACGAAACTCGAGACATGTATTCTTTTTCATTTTCAGTCTTGGGACACATTTCAAAAATTAAAGTTTCACCTCTCACTATAGGAGTACCATGGATTTGCAACTATTCATGCGAAAACCCTCCAAAATTTTCTTTATATAAGTTTCTTGAGATAGACTCAATAACTTTTTGGAACGGTCTCTTTGGATATTAACTCTAAGGGTATAGTCTGCCTCACCCATATCTTTCATGTCAAATGACTTTGAAAGTCACGACTTGATAGTTTTCAAATACTCCAAATTGTTTCCGGCTAATAAAATATCGTCCACATAAAGAGAAAGAATTACAAACATCACATTAGACTTCTTCACATAAATGCAATGGTCTTCATTGATCATGATGAAATTATAAGAGATCACCTCCTTGTGCAATCTCAAATACCATTGCCTTGAAGATTGCTTCAGGCCATAAATAGATCTTTTCAATATACACACCTTCTTTTCTTGGCCTTTAACAATGAAGTCTACAGGTTGTTCCATTTAGATTTCTTCATTTAGTTCTCCATTGAGAAAAACTGTCTTCACGTCCATTTGGTGTAATTCCAAATCCAAACGTGCAAGCAACAATAGCTAAAAGTAAGCGAATTGAGGTAAACTTCACAACCGGCGAAAATGGTTCCTTATAATCTATTCCAGCTTCTTGAGTAAAGCCTTTTGCCACCAATCGTGCCTTTTATCTTTCTATTGACCCATCCGCTTTGCGTTTAACTTTGAGAACCTATTTGTTCCCAATGGCTCTACGCCCAGGCAGAAGGTCAACTAGACCCCAGACTTTGCTGTTTTTTATGGATTATAATTCTTCTTTCATTGGTTTCATCCACTCATCTTTTCCGGGACTCAATAAAGCCTCAGTCATAGACTTTGGCTCACCATTTCTGTGGGAGATACCAAAAAAATATAATTTTCAATCTCATAAGTACGTTGGGTATATTTTTCCTGGTACTCTTTATGTAGTTGAAATTCATATTCGTCAGAAGGATTATGGAATCAAGAACTCCCAGTCCCACTCAAATCACTAATCGATTTGATTATCAACTGTTTCAGAAGACACTTGCTGACTATCTGAGCCCTTCTTTGAAAAATTATTTTTTCTAGAAATGTAACATCTCGTGAGTCAATCTGAGTAATACTTCCATCCTCTAATTCACCAATGAACACATACCCTTTGGAGTGTTCTGAATATCTTATAAAGATACATTTCTTGCCTTTTGGACCTAATTTACCAAATTTGCTAAAAGAATCTTTTACATATGCAGCACAAACCCATGATCTTGAATCATTTATGTTTGGTTTATGACAAGTCCAAAGCTCAAAAGGAGTGGAAGAAACTAATTTAGAAGACACTTTGTTCAATATGTAGGTTGCAGTCAATAATGCATCTCCCCAAAAGGAGATATGTAAATTTACTTGCGCCATCATAGACCTTATCATGTCCAATAGTATTCTATTCCTCCTTTCTACTACACCATTTTGTTGAGGTGTGTAAGGAATAGTTAACTATATGATAATGCCCTTTTCATTACACAATTCTTCAAATTGTTTTGATAGATATTCACGCCCTCTATCGGTTCTTAAGGTCATAATCCTTCTGTCTAATTGATTCTCAACTTCATTCAAATATTTCTTAAAACATTCTAGTGCTTTAGTTTTATGATAAATCAAATAGACATAACCAAACCGTGTGAAATCATCAATGAACGTTATGAAATATAAAGCACCTGACCTAGCCCTCACATTCATTGGACCACAAATGTCAGAATGGATTAATAGGAATGGAAAATTAGCTCTCTTAGCCTTTCCAAATGGTTTGCGTGTAATCATTTCGGCGAGACAATTTTCATAATTTGGCATTTTAATTTTAGGGAAAGAACCTAAATGTCCTTCCTTAGCCAATCTATTCATTCGATCCTGCCCTATGTGACCTAATCTTGCATGCTATGTAATAACATCAACACCATTATTACTAGAATAACAAGCCATAACACAACAGTCAACATAATAGTTATATGCAGAAGGATTACAATCTAACACAATAAAACCATCATAAAAATGCCCAAAACCATAAAAAAAATATTGTCTAAGGTAATTCTAAGACCATTGCTACTAAAGTTCAAATTGACACAGAGACTAAGTTTCGTCGAATTTATGGAACATATAGGACGTCATGCAACATCAAAGATCGGCCACCACATCCATTCTACAAGTGCATATACCTTTGACTTTAAGCTTTGTATTATTTCCCACATATACATGCTTTGATTCAGGTGGAACTCGACGAAACTCTATAAATGCTTCTCTATCATGGCTCACATGGTTGGTGGCCCCTGAGTCTACAATCAACACATGATAAGATTCAGTTAGTAAAATAGTGCTAAAAACATATATAGCACTAAGATATGCGTTTCAAAATGCTACTTTTTTGGCTCAGTGCACTCACGAGCAAAATGCCCTGGAACTTGGTAATTGTAGCACTTCATCTTTCTCTTGTATTTTTCTTGTAGAACAGTTTTTCTTTCTTGGAATTTGGTTTGTTTCTTTTCTTGGAGGATCGATCTCCGGTCTCCTTACCCTTTCCGTTATTTTTTCAGTTTCTCTTGCGCTTGAAGCTTGATCTCTTTGTGCCACTTGATTCTGCTACAAAGGCACTGGGTACAGCTTTAGCAGCACCAAGCCGCTCGTCTTCAAGCTCCACATGACGGGCAACATCAACAAAAAGTTTTGATGCTATCATTGCGGGTCAAGTTAACCTTCAAATATTCCCAATTATTGGGAAGAGACTCAATCACTGCCTGAATCTGCTGCTCATCTGTGAGAACATGACTAGCACTTTGCGTTGAGCAATCATATTTGACATCATCATTAGATGTTGTTTGACACTGTGATCATGACTCTTTTTGTACATGTCAAACTTGATTATCAGCTGTCTAAGGCAAGCCACAGTTGTACCGCCATATGCCTCCCTTAAATGTGCCCATATGGCTTGAGCAATAGGATATTGCTCACATTCTTGGATGAGATTATTAGCAACTGAACTTACAATAATTTCACGTGTAGTGATTTTTTTTTTTCAAATATTGTAAGTTTCCAGATCCCTCCTGTGTTTGCAGTGTTACCCTCCTCTGAGTGACTTATAATATGGTTAATACGTTCAAGAGCATCTAACTCTTCGAGTACATACGACATCTTACGACTCCAGATGTCGTAATTATTACCATTCAATTTGTCACCCTTGTTCAAGTCAGCAATGATACTTTTCAATGCCAAATATGTTATTAGAGACAATATTACAAGTTTAACTCTTCAATATATATTGCAGTCAATTTATGCATGTGATTACACACTCAAACATTTTATTATTTGCGAAGACTATTGAGTGACCTGTCGAGTATTAATTATACATTTAGTATAAAATCAAAAGGTCACTACATTTTCATTCATCATCTATATCTAAATATTTTAATTAATATTAAAATTACTTTTTAGTTTGTACTTCATTTCAAGTCTCAATCCATTAAAAAATAAAATAATAAATAATATATGTAACTGGTGAGACAAACAACATAATTTAAATTTCATTAAAATAAAACACATAATAACAATTTACATGTTTGCTGTGACATACATATACCAATTGAATACTAACTCTTGCACATATACGCTAAAAGATGTACTAGGCCAAATATCATGATAAATCTCAGCTATAATTTCATCCCAAGGCTCTCGAAGAGAGTCCGCTAAAATAGTTAATGCTTCCCAATCATTAATCTCTATGTAATTAGTCAATTCAGCTCTTTTTAACTAAAAAAGGTGTACATGTTCAGGAATGGAAGCATCGGGGTCCATTTTAAATTCCTTAAACTCCCTAAATTTCTTTTCTCCTTTCCTTCGCTCAACCCTCTTATCCCTTAATTTATTTTGTCTCGCTCTTGGGACATTCCTAATGACTTTAGGCTCCAAGTCTAAATCGTTACAGAAATAAGTCCTGCGACGACGTATCCTTCTATATTGTTCCCTTTCTCGACTTTGAGAACTTTCACTTGGAGTAATTCGAACTTGTTCCTGTCCAGCCATATTTGAAATAGGACCAAGGAAACAATAAGAATGACTACAACTACTTAATGTAACAACATATATCACAGTAACTCGTAGAAGTATATCAATATAAGGGATAGGGCTAAACAATTTTACTAAAAGAATCCGTACCAAGTCCAATCCATTTGGTGTAATTTCTTCTGGAAAACATACATTGAAATACTAGGAACCAAATTTATAGTATTTCTAATACTCGGACAGAAAGATATTCACATACGTATTTCACTGTCCTCATTCAAACATCTGTTACGCAGATCAACATTTTACTTTGCCTAATGAATATAATCATTACTACATGGTTTCCAACTAACACAAAAATTATGTGACATCTTCACTTTTCAAGTCTGAATATCATGTAAATTATCAAAACATGAAAGACTTCACTGTATTTGTTTTTGCAAGTAAAGAAACCAAGACTTTGTTAACAGGTACACATTTCACATATTGCGTATCAATTTTGATAAAGATATCTCATTCACGTATAACCACAAAGAGGTGTTGGCATTGGCCATTTCCAACCCATCTTCATTTTTAGCTCCAAACTCCATTTTAGAGTTAAAAATGGAGGAGGTTTGCTCCGATTCAACTTCTAATTTGCGTTCGTTTTGGAGGGTAAATACTCCAAATTTAGAGTGACATTATTTATCCACTCAATCACTATTCCCTATGATTATTTATTATTTAACCATTTTAATTAATCATATTATAGATACCTAATTATGTTTATGTAATATCTTTATAATATTAATTTTACATTTTAATTTTGGCGTATAATTTTGATAAGCAAATATTATTTTTATGTTAAATTGTAAGTTAATTTATTATAAGTTATAATTATATAGAATAACTATCACAAAAATGAAAGGCGCAAATATAAATACAAGATTTTGCTAAAATTGAAAAGTAAAAATTAAAAATACATTAAATAAAAATACATTAAAATTTTGTATCTCAATGATTTCACTTTTATTTGAATTATCCATTAATATGTATAATCTATAATATTAGCTTATAAGTTATATTATTTAAAATTTTATAGTATAAAATAATTTTATTTTAAATGGTTATATAAGAGAGAAATACTATGAATTAAAAGAGATGAATATGTAAAAAAAAAAAAAGAAAGATAGGATTTATTTAATGAAAATAAGAAAATAAATTTAAATAAAAGATAAGATATAATATAGAAGACAGAGAAGAATATAAAAATGAATATCTTTTTTGGGGTAAAAATAGAGTAATGGTCGAAGTTAGTTTACTCCATTTTGGAGTAAAGATTTAAAGTGAAGGATTGAAGATGGCCTTATTAACACTTTGATTTGACATATCAAATAATTATTATTGCAATTTCCAAGAAGGACTAATAATGGGATCTAAAGATAGAAATAATATTAAAGAATACTTATACAAGTCCCTTTTCATATTAACTACAAATCCTATGACTACAGATAACTAAAACGTTGTCACAATCCCAATTTTCCTTCGTAGAATGTCGTGATAACACCTAATCTCTATGACTAAATAAGCCTAACAGACATGCAGAACAACTGAAATAATAATTTAAAGATTCAAAACTTCCATAACTATATAAAATAAAATCTACTACTCAACATGTACAACTCCCACAACCCAGTAAAATATAAGTCACAAGCTCTACGAAGTGAAACTGAATATCTCTATACAATCGTATCTAAATAAGGATAAGAAAATAAAATAATCCAGGTAGAGGGGGACTTCGAGGCATGCGGATGCTGGCAGGTGTACTTTGAAGTCTCCATGCATGGACTCAACGCACTGACGACTGGACTGGTAAGAGGTATCTGGATTTGCACAAAAAGATGTGCAGAAGCATAACATGAGTACACCACAATGGTACCCAGTAAGTGCCAAGCCTAACCTCGGTAAAGTAGTGACGAGGTCAGGTCAAGGCCCTACTGGAACAAATAAGCAGACTGTACAAGAGTATGGCAATGTAGCAATGATAATAATGAAATTTAAACAACATATAGCATGTAAAGGCTAGCTACACAGAACTAAATCAATAGAGCAACACGGAGAGAAACAACAAATAATAAGCAAAGGAAGCAAACAACCAAAGTCAAATACAGTAAATAGAGAAAAGATCAACAAGGGTCAGTACCGAGGTACCGCCTTGTAGTCCCAAATCACAAAAATACCTCACAATATTTTCTTATATCACTGTAGGAGCATTTACATTTAGTTTTGAAAATTATTTTACCGAAATAGCATCCCGCGTTTTAGCCATCTTATCACACTGCATGGCTTGTAGCAATTCCCCTACTAGCCACGTGTACCATGCCCACCTTATCTCACCGCATGCGTTTCAACCCCAAAACCTTATACCACCACATGCGTATCAATATTACAACATACCACAGATCGCACCTCAAGTGCCCAATATCACAACTTGTCAGAGAAACTGAACAATAACAGTAATTTCACAGTAAAGAGCCCATATCTCAACCACAAAGTACACAAGAGTCTCAACAATAGCAATCGGAATGAACAACTCAGCAGAATGATATTTCACAACTTAATACTTTGCCTCAACGTGAATCACAACCTTTATATCTCAATACCACGACTTAAAAACTTCAAGTAAAGAGTTCAATAATTAAGTAATGAATACCGAATAAAGAAACAAGAACTTCAACTAAACATGTAGGGCAATTAGCATGTAAGAGAATAAGACAAGTAGACATGTGAAAATAGACTAGGAATGATTAATGCAACATGTTAAGGCAACTCAATTAAGGCATGAAAGGAATCTACATAGCTAAAATCGGTAATTTTCACTTTTTAGCTCGTGCACACACTCGTCACCTTGCGTACACGGCTTCCACACATCACATTATCACAACAACACCAATCCTAAGTGGAATTTCCCCCACGCAAGATTAGGCAAGTCACTTACCTCAAATCACGCTAAATCAATCCACTAGTAGGCCTTACCCTCGATTTTCCAACTCCGAACGGCTCGAATCTAGCCAAAAAAACTTCATAATATAAATATAAACTATAGAAAAATAATTCGAATAATAAAAGTATAATCTTTGCAAAGAATTAAAAAGTCAACCCAAAAAGTCAAACCCGGGCTCGCATCTCGGAACCCAACTAAATTTACAAAATCTGAACGCTCATTGGATAACGAATCCAACCATACAGGACTTACTCAAATCCGACCTTAAATCGCCTTTCAAAACCCCAAATTTAAGCCTAAGAAGTTTTTCACAATTTTCCCCAATTTTCCAACTCAAACCCCTAATTACTTGATTAAAAAAAAAGATTCGAGTAATTGAACCAAAATCGAGTTAGGAATTCTTACCCCAACAATCTCTGAAAATTTGCCTCACACTGAGGTCTCTAAACCCAAATTAAGAAATAAGAGATAAAACCCTCGTTTTGAAATTTAAGCCTGCTGCCCAGTGATTCACACATTGCGATCACGGAATTTCCTTCGTGATCGCGAAGAACAAAATCTTCATCAGTCCAAAGCCTTCTACGCGAATACAGAGAACTGGCCGCGAACGCAGTGAGTAATATTCTTAAGCTTCGCGATCGCGTGCACACATTTGTGATCACGTAGAGCAACGCGTGAACCTTCCCATACGTCCTCTTCCTTCATTGCGAACGCGGCTCCACTCACGCGTTCGCGATTCACTGTCCTTCCATGCTTCGCGATCGCATAAACCATCTTACGATCGCATAGAACAAATTCATGCCTGCTAGTCTTAAAGCTTCGTGATCGCGGCCCCTCTTTCGCAATCGCATAAGAGGAAACCAGACTCAGAAAACCAGCAATCTCTCAAAGCCAAGAATGAAGTCGAACTTGATCCGAATCACCCTTGAGACCCCTAGGACCTCAACCAAACATGCCAACAAGTCCTAAAACATCATACGAACACGCTTGAAGCGTCAAATCACATCAAACAACACTAGAACCACGAATCGCGTATCGATTCAAGCCTAAGGAGCTTATTAACTTTCGAATTTCAAAACTAATGCTGATTCGTGCCAAAACAACTCCGATTGACTTCAAATTTTACACACAAGTCATAAATGAAATTACGGACCAATTTCAACTTTCACGAATCGGGATCCGACTCTGATATCAATAAAGTCAACTCCCGATCAAACTTTCCAAAATCTTCCATTTTCCAACTTTCGCCAATTCACGCCGAAACGACCTACGGACCTCCAAATCAACATCCGGACACACTCCTAAGACCAAAATCACCATACAGAGCTATTGGAACCATCAAAACTCAATTCTGAAGTCATCTTCACACAAGTCAAGCTACAGTCAAATCTTACAACTTAAACCTCCTACTTAGGGACTATGTGTCCAATTACACTCTGAAACTCACCCGAAACCAAAACCAAATACCCCGGTGAGTTACATGACCACAATATAGAATACATGAGGCAATAAATAAGGGGTCGGGCTAAAACACTTAAAATGACCAGCCGGGTTGTTACATCGTCCTCCTCTTTAATCAAATGTTCGTCCTTAAACGTGTATATAGACATACCTGAAATGGTGAAAAGATGAGGATAACGGCTACGTATATCATGCTCGATCTCCCAAGTCGCCTCATTGACTTGTTGACCCCTCCACTAAACCTTCACTGAAGCAATGTTCTTCAACCTCAACTTTTGAACCTGCCTGTCCAAAATGGCCGTCGGCTCCTCAACATAAGACAAATCCCTGTCTAACTAGACTGAGTTGAAATCCAACATATGAGACGGATCACCGTGATACTTCCTCAGCTTTGAAACATAGAAACACTGGATGAACTGCAGCTAGACTAGTGGTAGTGCAAGCTTGTAGGCAACCTCTCCAATCTCTCAAGAATCTCAAAAGGTCTAATATACCTAAGGCTCAACTTGCCCTTCTTTTCGAGCCTCATAACACCCTTCATGAGTGAAATCGGAGTAAGACCCGCTCCCCAACCATGAATGCAATGTTGTGAACCTTCTGATCCGCATAACTCTCCAGTCTAGATTGGGCTGTGCAAAGCCGATATTGAATCAATTTAACCTTTTCAAAAGCATCCTGAGTATGTACCCAATATCCTAACCTCACCCAGCTTACACCAACCCACCGAAGACCGACACTGCCTCCATACAAAGCCTCATACAGAGCCATATCAGTGCTCGGCTAGTAGTTATTGTTGTAGGAAAACTCCGCAAGCGGCAAGACCTGTTCCCAGGGGTGGGTATCGGTTGGTTCGGTCGGTTAGTATGAAAGTACGGTTCGGTTTATCAGTTTTCGATTTTGTAATATTAATAACCAAACCAAACCAAAGTTTTTACGGTTTGGTGCGGTTTTTTCAAGGTTCGGTTCGGTTATTTCCAGTTTAGTTTTCAAGATTTTTATATCCGATGTAGACTCAATATGTTCAATGTTAGTATATATTTCAAAAAAAAAATCCTTTCCACATTTGATCCAAATCAATCTGAATCTGTTTGATATCATTCATCTAATATACAGTACAAATACCTCACTGAGGCCGAAAGTTGAAAATAATATGAATGCCACTATGCCAGTAGAATAAGATGAGGGACATTCCCCTCCAAACAATGATTTAAAAACTACAAATCAGCAAACGCGTGGTAAGTTTTCAAGTCCACTGCTATAAGCCTGAATGCAGCTACTAATGCAGCAGCAGATATGACACTAAACAAGACAACATTAAGCAAATGCCAACTCCTTTGTAACGACGATAATTGCTTTTTCATGGCAATAAGATATATATGATTTGGAAGAATAAACGTGAGCGGAATTGAGCTGATAGCACCAGTAAGACTCATGAAATCTCCCAAGAAAGGTAATAAAGCAGATAAGAAAGTAGTAGCCACTAGATAACCACCTCTAACTAGAGTTCTAAACGCTAGATTTCGAGCAGCAACTGCACTTCCTTTAATCCCATATTTTGTATCCAAGAATTCATATGTTGGACTCGAAAATATCTACAATAAGCAAAATAAGGCAATGTAACATGAGAATGGAGCAATAAAAAAGTTCAAACCCCATATCCAACTAAGCAGTAGCTGCTTGCTGCTGCCTACTGCCGCCGCTGCCTGCTACTGCTGCTGCTTGGTGGTGGTTCTGCTGCTGCTACTGCTTTTCTTGAGAAGATTATTAAAATCCAGAAAATAACCATGCTTTAAAATTTTAGAACCACGAGGCATAGTTGAACCTACAAAATAAGATAAGATCACAAGTTAAATAAAATACTTTTAATTATAAATAACAAAAGGATATCATAAGACAAGCAAATCTTTAAACTTACCACTCGTTCAAACTATGCATATGCAAGTTTCTTTTTCGCTCTTTTCCATATCTAAATAAAATTTGATAAAGTGTGTCATTTATTTAAACTTACAAAGTGAACTAATTTTCACTAAAACACTATAACACACAAAATCTTACCAAGTTCAATTTGCTCAAGAAACTCCAAATCTTCTTCAACATTAATAGGAGTACCCTCACATCTAAACCAGTCTTGAACACAAAAAGGACTTTGCACCAACCGAGGAGTCAATGAACTCCTAAATGAATCAAGAATGCGGCCGCTGGTGCTAAATGCACATTCCGATGCAACACTAGAAATTGGAATGGCCAATATATCACGAGCTAACTCAGATAGAATAGGAAATCGAGGCACATTAATTTTTCACCAATCTAAGATTTTAAAGTCATTAGAATCATCAGAGAATGGCTCTTGTCTTTCACCAATATATCTTTCCAACTCAGATTTAGCATCTCCACTTCCAGAGTCTTCCTTTTGCCTTTTCAACAATTGCTTTATTCTCACATATTTTGTTCACATTCCCACTAGATGAATCAGATGTGTCATTAGATGAAGTAGATTTAGATTGAGATGATTGAAGATAACATCCTTTTGAATATTTTTTTTGATACTCCCCAAACAAAGAATTCAAATAAGCATCCACTTCGGCAGTTAATTTCTTCCCTGGTTCCTCCCGAACATTTTCTTAAGTGCAAAACCAACATATTCTAATTTGTTATGAGGATCTAATACAGAAGCAATGAATATCATTTTATTCATCTTTTCAGGTTTGCCCCAATATTTTTTAAAATTTTCTTTCATCTTACTCAAATTAGTATCATCACTAGCTAAACAAGCTTTCAAATGACTATCAAGCTCACATATATCCTCAAAATGACAATTAAAAGTGACATAACATGAACCTGAAACTTTTTCAGTAAGCTCATGAAATCTTTCAAGAAACTTTATTACGTTTCTCATATTCACCCAATCATCACATACAAATGGACCTGCAACATACCCATCCTCACAAACATGCGTACAAAGATGATTAAAAAATCCATCATCAAAAAGATGAAGATTGTCAAAGGCCTTCTCAAAGTTTTGCACCATTTCCAACATTAAGTAGGTGGAATTCCACCTAGTAGGAACATACAAATACAATATTTTACAACATTCTACCTCTTGATGTGCACAACATTCCCTAAACTTTAAGGTCCTTTAGGAGATAATCTCACATACCTCACAGCTTGTCTAACACGTTTACAGAAATATCAATTTCTTTCAAACCATCTTGCACAATTAGATTAAGTATGTGAGCCATGCATCTCACATGAAGATGCTTATCACTCATCGAATTAATTTTTCACTTATCTCGTTGTTTAGATAATTCATTGATCATGACATCATTCGAAGAAGCATTATCAACAGTAACAGTGAATACCTTATCCAATTTCCATTCAAGCAAACAATTACCAATAACTTTTGCCATTTCGTCACCCTTATGACTAGAGATAGGGCAAAAATTTAGTTTTCTTTTCTGCAACACCCAATATCTATCAATATAATGACCTGTCAAACACATATAGTTAATTCTTTGTAACGAAGTCCATGTGTTTGTGGTAAGGCAAATTTTTGGTTTTACTTCTCTTTATTAGTTTAAGCTTCTCTTCACTGTAAACTTGAAAACAATCCCTTGTAATTGTCCTACGAGAAGGAACATTAAATAGAGGTTAGGATATGCTCATAAAGTTCTTAAAGCCTTTCTTTTCAATAAAGCTAAAAGGTAATTCCTCCGTAATTACCATCTCAACTAAAGCCCTCCTAACTAGTTCTTGATCAAATTTCCATAGCACCCAACCATTAATTTGCCCATCCTTTTGTAAACATAATTGTGTTTGAGTATTATCAACTTTTCGTGGTATTTTTGGACACTTCTTTAAATGAGTATTCAATATTGTTGTTCCATTCAATCGTGAATCAGCTCTATCACCTCAATTATCATCTTTAAACTTTTCAAAATGATCCCAAGCAGTTGATCTACATTGTACATATTTTCTTTTTTTGGGCCTTGACTAGTTTCAACTGAATTTGTAGGTGAAGAACTAGGTTTGTTTTCAGATGAACCCACCTCACTTACTCTACTTTCAACTTCTGCCATCTATAGAAAATCGAATGAAAAAAGAATTAAAAATACAAACTGGTATACGATATAAATCTAGCATGTCGCAACTCGCATAAAATCAAGTCGGCAGTCGGCACAAATGCAAAAGAACAAAAGAACAAAAGCAAACACAGAGGCAAAAAAAGTAAAAAACAAAGGATGCAACTGTCACTTCTTTTTGGCAAATGTTAAGTTGTTAACTCGAGAGAGTCCTAAAAGTAAGACGCAAACGCGCATATATATTATAAAGAATAGCAGAAAAATCAAAAGTTTAAAGAAACCAGCAGGAGGAGGAGGAGCGACACAACGAGGGAAAATTGAAAAGGAACTCAGAAGAAGGAGGTAACCACTAACCTGAGGAAAAAGGATGAGCGACGAGCGGAGGAAAAAGGCGTCACAGGCTCACAAGTCACAACAGCAGTCGGCACAGTAGGAGGAATTAACGCGCATATATGGTATAAACGATAGTAAAAAAATCGAAAATTTAACGAAATCAGCAGTAGGAGCGACGAGGAAAAACTGAAAAGGAACTCAAAAGAAGGAGCTAGGAGCCAGAGGTAACCACTAACCTGACACCTGAGGAAGAAGGATGAGCGAGTTCAAGATTGGTTTAACCACTAAACCAATTTTTGTTTCCTCTCTGCATTCTCAGAGCAACGAGCGAGGTAGCCACTAAACTAATTTTTGTTTTCTTTCTGCAATCTCAGAGCGACGAGCGGAGGAAGAAGGCGTCACAGTCGGAAGTCGAAACTCGGGCGTCGGCGGTGGTAGGGGTGGACAGTCGCACAACCTAAACTCTCAACTCTTAACCCTAATTTTGGAGGTCACTGGTGAGGGCGTCGGCAGCGATAGGTGGGTCATGACTCGTGAGGAACTGAGGATTGAGGTCTGAGGAAGGTCAAAAACTAAAAGGATTAGGGTCTTAGCTTCTTAGGGATTAACGATTAGTATTGGACCAGGGTCGAAAACTAAAAAGATTGGGTATTTGGATTTTGGGTTTGGGTAAACTTTACAAGGGATTGGGTATTCAGATGGGGGAAGGATTGGGCTTCAGAAACTAAGAGTCCAAAAGGCAAAAGCAGGCTGGTAAAAAGTTTAGTTTTTCGATTAAACCGAAAAACCAAAAACCGAACCGAAAACTGAACTTTTAAAAATTATAAACAGCCAAACGATCGAAAAACCGAAAAATTGAAACCAAATAAGCCGAAATTTTTGGTTCGGCCGGTTTTTTCGGTTTGGTCGGTATTATGCCCACCCCTAGTTCCCAAGAACCCCCAAACTCCAACACACACGCACGGAGCATATCCTCTAATATATGAATAGTGTGCTCGGACTGTCCGTCCGTCTGAGGGTGAAATGATGTACCCAACTCCACCTGCGTGCCAAACTCACACTGTACAGCCCTCCAGAACTGCGATGTTAACTGCGTACCCCAGTCAGAGATGATAGATACCGGCACGACATGAAGTCTGACAATCTCGCGAATATAAACCTGAGCCAGCTGCTCTAAAGAATAAGTAGTCACTACTGGAATGAAATGAGACGACTTAGTTAACCTATCCACAATCACCCAAACTGCATCGAACTTCCTCTAAGTCCGTGAGAGCCCAACAACAAGATCCGCAGTAACCCGCTCCCATTTCCACTCTGGAATCTCTAGCTTCTGAAGCAATCCACTTGGCCGTTGATGCTCATACTTCTCCTGTTGACAGTTTAGGCACTAAGCTATATATTCCAATATGTCCTTCTTCACCCTCCTCCAACAATAGTGCTTCCTCAAGTCCTGGTACATCTTTGCGGTACCCGGATGAATGGAGTACCGCGAACTGTGGGCCTCTTGAAGAATCAACTCACGCAAACCATCTACACTGGGCACACATAGCCTGCTCTGCATCCATAATACACCATCATCTCCAATAGTGACCCCTCCTTGGCGTCGTCGTGCTGAACCATGTCCTTGAGGACAAGCAGATGGGGTCGTCATACTGACGTTCTCTAAGATCCTTCTGTTTGACCAGATGTTGTAGACTCCATTGATTGGTATAGACCTCATAAGGGACACCGTACAAATAATGCCGCCAAATCTTCAAGGCATGAGCAATAGCTGCTAACTCAAGATCGTGGACATGATAGTTCTTCTCATGCACCTTCAGTTGTCTAGATGCATAGGCAATCACCCTACCATCTTGCTTCAACACCGCGCCTAGACCAATACGCGACGCGTCATAGTATATAGTATAAGACCTCGAACCCGTAGGCAATACCAACACTGGGGCTATAGACAAAGCTGTCTTGAGCTTTTGAAAGGTCTCCTCACACTCTTCAATCCACATGAATGAAGCACCCTTCTGGGTTAATCTGGTCATAGGTGCAGCAATAGATGAGAAACCCTCTATGAATTGGCGGTAATACCCTGCCAAACCAAGGAAACTCCGGATCTCAGTAGTTGAAGATCGGTCTGGGCCAACTCTTCACTGCTTTAATCTTCTTCGGATCCACCTTAATTCCCTCACTAGACACTACATGACCCAAAAATACCACCTAATTAAGCCAGAATTCACACTTTGAAAATTTTGCATACAACTTCTTTTCTCTCAAGGTCTAGAGCACGGTCCTCAAGTGCTGCTCATGATCCTCTCGGCTCTGGGAGTACACTAGAATGTCGTCAATAAACATTATGACGATGAGTCAAGGTAGGGCTGGAATACACTGTTCATCAAGTACATGAATGTTGCTGGGGCATTAGTCAGCCCAAATGACATCAAAAGGAACTTATAATGACTATACCGAGTTCTGGAGGCAGCCTTCGTGATATCTGGTTCCCGAATCTTCAACTGATGATAGCCTGGACGCAAGTCAATCTTGGAGAATACTCTGGCACCCTATAGCTAATCAAATAGGTCATCAATAGGTAGTAAAGGATACTTGTTCTTCATTGTAACCTTGTTCAACTGTCGATAATCAATGCACATGCATATAATTACATCCTTCTTCTTTACAAACAAGACTGGAGCACCCCAAGGCGACACACTGGACCAAATGAAGCCCTTATCAAATAACTCTTGCAGCTACTCCTTTAACTCCTTTAACTCTGTTGGGGCTATACGATATGGTGAAATAAAAATGGCTAAGTGCCCGGTAACAAATCAATGCCAAAATCAATATCCCTGTCAGGCGGCATATGCCCGGAAGATTCGCCGAAAATACATTTGCATAATCCCTCACTACCGGAACTGACTCAACGGTAGGACTATCAACACTGACATCTCTCACATATGCTAGATACACATCACATTCCTTTCCAACCATCTGTTGTGCCTTAAGGAAAGACACCACCCTGTTAGGAATATAATCTAAAGTACCTCCCCACTTTAATCGCGACAATCCTAGCATTGCCAACTTCACCATCTTGGTGTGACAATAAATGATAGCATGATATGGCGATAACCAGTCCATGCCCAAAATAACATCAAAATCTACCATATTGAGCAATAATAGGTCGGCTTTGGTCTCAAAACCACTGAGAATAACTAAACACGACCGATACACATGGTCAACAAAAAGGGAATCTCCCACAGGTGTGGACGCATAGATAGGGGAACTCAGAGAATCACGGGATATACCCAAATACGGAGCAAAAAAAGATGATACATAGGAATAAGTGGAGCCTGGATCAAATAAGACTGATGTTTTATAACTGAGTCGGATGCAACTGCCTTCGTCCTAGCAGGAAGAGCACAATATCTGGCCTGGCCTCCCTCTTTAAGGCGACCTTTACCTGCCCGACCTCCACCTCTGGCTGGCTGTGCAGGTGGAGTGGCAACTAGTATGGTAACCACGGCCTGAGAAGCCTGAGGTCCTTGTGGAATACGTGGGGCCTAAGTAGTCTGTAGAGGTGCACCCCTCCTGAGTCTGGGGCAGTCCCTCACGATATGCGAGTGTCACCACACTCAAAACAAGCCCTCGGAGGACGTGGCTGCTGGAACTTCCTCAGACCTAATCGGCTGGTTTGACCACTGAAAGCACCCCATGCAGGAGGTGCACTAGCTAATGGCGGTGCATAATGGAGAACCTGAGGCCTGGGAGTGGCTGGAATACCACTGGACGCCGGAAGTGCTGAATGAATAGGATGGCTCACATAGCCCCTACCATGACAGGCTGCAACTGGGGCAGGGGCACCACTATATGTGCCAGAATCTCGAGGCCTCTTGGCCTCTCTATCCTCTCTCTGTCGGGCCCACATGCCCTCCAATCTCCTAGCGATCTCCACTACCTGCTGGTATGGGATGTTCATCTCCAACTCTCGAGTCATGCTGAAGCAGATACTAGGGTTGAGCCCCTCGATAAAACGACGAACTCGCACTCTGGTAGTAGCAACCAACGCTAGTGAATGCCTTGGCAAATCACTGAACCGGATTACATACTCCGATTCGGTCACAGAACCTTGGCGCAACTGCTCAAATTCTATGTGTCATGCATCCCTAAGACTTTGGGGAACAAACTCCCTTAAGAACATCTATGAGAACTGATCCCAAGTGAGTGAAGCTGCCTTGGACAGGCTACCCAACTCATACGCCCACCACCATTGATAAGCCGCTCCCTTAAGCTGGAATACGGTGAAAGCAACCCCACTCAACTCCATAATACCCATAGTACGGAGGATACGATGATACTCTCAAGAAAACTCTGGGCATCCTCTGAAGCCAACCCACTAAAAGTAGGAGGGTGGTACTTCTCATACCTCTCGAGCTTGAGCTGCTCCCTCTCAGAAGTTGCTTCCCTAACCTCGGGCTGAACTGGGGCGACCGAGTGCACTGGTATGACCTTCGGGACCTGGTCAACCTAGACCCGCTACTCTAGGGTGTGGGCAGGGGGATTCTGTGCTCCTCCCCCGGCCTAATATGTGGCAGGAGCAAGCGATATCAACCCTACCTGAGCTAAAGTGCCAAACATGCTCAAAAACTAGGTGAGGGTCTTTTGAAGTGCTGGGGTAGTCACAGGCGTCTTAGGTGCCTGCTCTCCAACTAGAGCTACAGGTGGCTTCTCTGTAGCAGCTCGTACGGTTGCTCTGGCTGCACCACGTAGATGTCCTCGGCGTCTCGCGGCTCTAGTAAGGGGCGGGGGTGTCTGATCATCAGATCTAGATATACGTGTCCTCACCATCTGTGAGAGAATAGAAAGACAGAGATTTCTAATTCCGAAGTTAACAGATTCGCACGATAAGGAATTAAAGAAGTGAAGTTTTTCCTAGCAGTTCCATAGCCTCTCGAAGATAAGTACAGACGTCTTTGTACCGATCCGTGAGCTACTAAACCTGCTTGTGACTCATAACACCTATGAACCTAGAGCTATGATACCAACTTGTCATGATCCTAATTTTACTTTGTAGGATGTCGTGACGGCACCTATCCTCTAAGACTAGGTAAGCCTAATAGACATGCTGAATAACTGAAATAATAATTTAAAGATTCAAAACTTCCATAACTATATAAAATAAAATCTGCAACTCAATATGTACAACTTTCAAAACCCGGTGAAATATAAGTCACAAGCTCTACAAAGTAAAATTGAATATCTCTATACAATAGTATCTAAATAAGGATAAAGAAATAAAATAATTCAGGTACAGGGAGACTCCGAGGTCTGCGGATGCTAGCAGGTGTACTTTGAAGTCTCCACGCACAGACTCAACTCACTGACGCCTGGACTGGTAAGAGGTACCTGGATCTGCACAAAAAGATGTGCAGAAACGTAGCATGAGTACATCACAATGGTACCCAGTAAGTGCCAAGCTTAACCTCGATGGTAGTGACGAGGTCAGGTTAAGGCCCTACTAGAACAGATAAGCAGACTGTACAAGAGTATGGCAGTGTAGCAATGATAATAAGGACATTTAAACAACAGATAACATGTAAAGCCTAGCTACACGGAACTAAAGCAAGTAAAGCAACACAGAGAGAAATGACAAATAATAAGCAAAGGAAGAAAAAACCAAAGTCAAATACAACAACTAGAGAAAAGATCAACAAGGGTCACTACCGAGGTACTACGTCGAAGTCCCAAATTACAAGAATAACTCACAATCTTTCCTTATATCACTACGAGAGCCTTTACATTTAGTTTTGAAAATTATTTTTTCGAAATAGCATCCTGCGTTTTAGCCCACCTTATCACACTGCATGACTTCTAGTAGTTCCCCTGCTAGCCACGTGAATCAAGCCCACCTTATCTCATTACATGCATTTCTACCACAAAACCTTATACCACCGTATATGTATCAATATCACAACGTACTAGAGATCGCACCTCAAGTGCCAGATAAGTGGGTTTTTGTCTACTTATTAGCGTCTTTTAGCTTTTGTTTTAGTCTAAAAACCATTGAATTGTGTTCCCGAACTGATGAAATGTGCAAAATTGTAGGAATGTTGGTAGTTGGACTCCCGAGATGAAATCCGACTCAATCAGGAGTAATCTAAACACAAGGCAATAAAAGACACAAAAGCTTAAAAACTGTGGACCACAAAATTCTATCTACAACCGCAAACAACGAAGGAAATCCCAGCAGACTTTCTAACAAACTGTGGACCGCACAGGAATTGTGCGGCCGCAAAAGAAGAGCTTGAGATCAACTTCAGAGGGTGTGCAAATTTTCAAGTTCCAAGTTCCTCAAAATTGAGGACTGCACAAGAATTGTGCGACCGCAGAAGAAGTGCCTTGCTGCCACAGAAGTAAAGGTGCAGACCACACAAGAAAAGGTTGCGGTCGCAGTGCTAAATCTGCAGACCACAAAAATATTACCTCGTGGCCGCAGTTCAGAATTGTTCGGCTGTAGAATCCCAGCTCCTGCAAGATGAAGAATTTTGCGGACCACACATGGAATTGTGCGGCCGCAGAACCTCCCGAAGCGCATTTTTGTCCGAAATTTCCAGCCTTGTATAAATAGACGAGTTTCACAAAATTAGGTCTACATTTGAGATCAGCAAGTTCGGTATCCGTTTTTCTTTGCCTCTTTTGGAAGTTTTCTATATTTTGGAGTATTTTACTATAGATTTTATCATTTTAACTTTACAATATGAGTTTAATGAGTATTTCTTATTCTATTTCTTCAATTTTCAAGCATCAGTAGCTAGATTTTTACTAGGGTTGTGACCCAACCCGAGTGTGTAAACCTTATGGGTATCTAATTTAGTGCTTGTTTATGATTGAGTGTTTATTATTTAGCCTTGTTCATGCTTTAATTTGTAGAATTAATGGTTACAAGCATTAGTTCATGCCAATTTGACTTAGTCTCTACTTGAGAAAGAGAAAGTTAGTGAAGGAAAGCTTGGCTAACAAGAAATTAGGTCAATCAAGAGATTGATTAATCCAATTAAAGGGTTCAACCTAGAGATAGTAATAACCCGACTGAGCTTTTATCAACCGTTTTGTGTGATACCTATTTGGGCTTGAGAAAACCAAATTGGGCAAAATCACTCTCTGACTGAGAGGTATAGAGTGGGTAATTGAGAGTTGATAGCTATAATACACCCCGATCAGCAAAATAAGCATTAAGGTTTTTATCGCATTAGGCGAACATCTAGGTGATGGTCATGGCCCTAGGCTTTTCACAAACTTGAAAAACAACAAAAATAATTATCCTAGTCTTATTTCTTTACTTTGCAATCTTTAGTTTTAAAATATAAATAGCAACAAAACCATTTTGTAGAAGTGCAAATTAAGATAGTTCAAATTCACGCATTAGAATATATACTCCTAACTCCCATCTATATCCCTGTGGATTCGATCCCGACTCTTCGTTGGCTTACTATAATAGCAATCGACCATTTCATACCTTGTTTTAAGGTGTGCGTTGTGCGTGATAGTCAATTTTTGGCGCCGTTGCCGGGGAATTAAAAAACAGTGTTAGCTATATATTTGGGTGTGTTTTTGGAATATCTTCTTTTCCTTCCATGTTAGTAACATGTTGGAAAATTGTAGGTGCAATCATGGCAAACAATAAGCTCGGAAATATTGTTTTGGGGGATATGGACATTGACGATGATCAAGTGGATGAGGTTCCTCTTGAACTTTAAGCCAATAGAAGAGGCCGGGTGCCTCATGACAATGTACCCGTTCCACCCCCACCTCCACCACGAGTAGCTCCACTCCGGGTGTTACCCAATGGAGGACATGCAATAGTCCCTCCCTGTATTAGGGCGAACAACTTTCAAATAACTAATGTGATGCTCACTTTGCTAGAGCAACAAGGCTTCTTCACCGGTGCTCTAGGTCAAAATGCATACAAACATTTGAAAGCGTTTGTGGACACGTGTTGGGGGATTAAACAAACAAATGTTTGCGAGGATTCTTTAAGGCTAAGGCTTTTTCCCTTCTCTTTACGGGGGAAAGCTTTAGATTAGTTGGAACGATTGCCGAACCATTCCATTCACACTTGGGATGAATTGGCGGAAAAATTTATTTCTAAGTACTTCTCTCTGGGGCACATGGGTACACTTAGAGATGAGATTCTAGCATTCAAGCAAGAGCCCAATGGACCGCTACACGAGATATGGGAGCAATATAGAACAATAGTTAAAGAATGTCCCAACAACGATATGAAGGAGAACGTGATACAAAACACTTTCTATCGTGGGATCCACACCACCAACCAATGTGTAGTGAATCAACTTGCCGATAGGAACTTCATGACTACGCCTTATGCGGAGGCGTGTGAGATCTTAGATGAAATGACGGACACATCATCGGCATGGCAATCCCGGGCTAATGTTCCACAAGTGTGTTTCTTTTGTGGACTTGGTGACCGATGTGATTATTGATGATACAAGTGCCACGATCAATGTGGGTGATATGTTGGAGGCCGTCTTGCTCAATTTTGATGATGAAGAGATGGATGACTTTATGTAATGTGTGAATTCTTTGCAAAGAATGGGGTCGTACAACTATGCACCCTAGAAACTCTCCTTGGATCGGTAAAATGGGAAAACTCCTCCTACAAAGCCTTCAGTTGAAGAGCCTCCGACCTTGGAGTTGAAGCCATTGCCTCCACATCTTCGATATGAATTTCTTGGCCCTTGTTCTACTTTACCGGTTATTCTTTCCTCTTGTTTGACTAACGTGTAGGTTGACTCTACATTGGTGGTGCTACATAAGAGGAGAAAGGCTATTGGATGGACATTGGCGGATATTCGGGGAATAAGCCCCGCATTTTGCATGCACAAGATCAATGAAGGAAGACGCCAAACCATCTATTTAACATCAAATAAGACTCAATGAGGCTATGCAAGAAGTGGTCAAAAGGAGATCATCAAGTGTTTGGATGCCAGGATTGTCTACCCCATTTCCGATAGTTCATGGACTTCTTTGGTTGCAATGAGTCCCAAAGAACGGCGACATGACGGTGGTCACTAATGATAAGAATGAGTTGATTCCCACAAGAATGGTGACCAGATGGATAATGTGTATGGACTATCACAAGCTCAACAAAGTCACAAGGAAGGATCATTTTTCACTTTCCTTCCTTAACTAAATGCTTGATAGGTTAGTTGGTCGTACTTTCTATTTCTTTCTAGATGGATATTCGGGTGACAACCAAATCCTTATTGCTCCAGACGATCAAGAGAAAATAACTTGTACATGTCCTTATGGTACTTTCGCATTCAAGCGGATGCCATTCGGTTTATGTTATGCACCGGCGACTTTTCAAAGGTGTACGATGGCTATCTTCATGGATATGGTGGAGGACTGCCTTGAAGTTTTCATGGATGACTTCTCGGTGTTTGGGGATTCCTTTGGCGATTGCTTGGCAAATTTGGATAAAGTATTGGCAAGATGTGAAGAAATGAATTTAGTGCTAAATTGGGAGAAATGTCATTTCATGGTCAAGGAACGCATTGTCCTTGGCCGCAAGATCTCAAAGAATGGAATTGAAGTCGACAAGTCAAAGATTGAGGTGATTTTTAAAGTTCCATCTCCAACTTCGATGAAAGGTGTGCGGAGTTTCTTAGGCCTTGCGGGCTTTTACCGGCGTTTCATCAAGGATTTATCTAAAGGGGTGAACCCGTTATGCAAGCTTTTAGAGAAAGATGCCAAGTTTCACTTCAATGATGATTGCATGAGAGCCTTTGAATTGCTAAAGTTCAAGTTGACAACCACTCCCATTATCACCACTCCTAATTAGAGTATTAATTCGCTCAAATTACACCTTAATAATAGTGTAAGCTATCGATGTCAAATATAGTAACCCAACAAGGTTGGGGTCGAATCCCATAGGGAATAGGCGTGAAACTATTGTCCAATTAATGTAATATTTTACTAAGTCGTAATTCTAGCAAGTAGCCAAATAGAATAAAGAAGTGCTGAATATATGTAAGGAAAGCGAAAATTGAGAACTAATGTTTAAGAATAGTTTGAACGTAAGAACTATGAATTTAGGAAACCAAGGTTGTGCCCCCTTTAAGGTAGTAGAATGTCCTTGATACTAATATTGAATTCCTTCCTTGATATGCAATTGATGTCTAAATTACTACCCAATATCTCCCAATATTTGGATACTGTATCCTCTTACAATTCTCCCGAATACAAAAGAGTCAATCTTAAGAGCAACCAATTAATCGCCAAATTAAAACCTACTTATTCCTAAGTGATTTCGTTAAGCAAGGTTTAAAGCCTTGAATTTTTGTTATTTATTTCTACCAAACTCTATCTCACTTTTCCAAGATAAGTTAGAGGTAATTGGCGTTCATTAATGTTTGCAACCATTAACGATCAGTTCAAGAATGAGAAATAAATAAATATCAAGCTTCCTTTGGAATTCTAATTCAATATCAAGATATCAACAACATTCTATCCATCTAGGGTTCACAACCTCAGCGTTTGAGTTTAGCTACACATGCTGATAATTAAAGAACAAGGAAGAATAACTGATGTCATCTTACAAAAATAGAAGGTTTTCAATCACCAAAGCTTCTCAGAATTCAAAAATACTCAAGTGCCGTACTTTCTACTCTAAGTTTTGACCAGAATAACTTCACAAAACCCTATAAAACCTCTTTATAGAGGCCCAAAACCCGAGGCGAATGTCGGTCAGCTTTACCCTAGTTGAAATAATGCGAACCGCATTCCTGTCGCAGAACAGGAATGTGGTTCGCAATTCATCATCATCCATCGCAAATCACACCAGTCAGTTTTGCTCTCGTCGCATCTTGGTTTGCGCTTCGCATTTTGAATATGCGATAGCAGAATGCGATCGCATTCTTCACACTAATTTTCCCCCAGAACTCTGTTCATGTTTGCGATTCCACCAGGCCAATTCGCGGTTCGCATTCCTGTTTTGCGGTCGCATTTGCGACCGCATTCTCAACATGACAATTGGCTTAAAGTTCTGTCTTCGTCTGCGATCTACTTGTAGACTATGCGATTCGAATATCCATTCTGCGACCGCATTTCTACCGATGCGATGCTCTTATCCTCTTTTCTTGGCTTCAGCTAACTTTTTGCACTCTTTTCTGTTCTTCAGGGTCTTGACACTTGTTATTCTGCAAATACACTAAAATTACATAAATATCACGAGAATTAACAAGTAAAACAAGTTAGACTTTAAGCAAATAGTATCAAAATGTGCCGAAATTACCTAGCACATCAAACGTGCATGACCATTGATACAAAAAATCATTAGCTGTCTCGTCTGCAGAGCCCTGTACCTTCTGTGCGCATTTAATGCGTGCATTTAATGTTTTTTCACCTCGTGTTCTGTACCGCCGCTTTTTGGGAAAGTATAAATGCTTCCTCCCTTCTTTGAGTTTATTTCTTTACTTTCACGTTGCTAAATAGTTTGTTTCTTCTAGTCTTCTTCACCAGAAAAACCTCTCTTCTCCTTTGCTTCTCGCTTCTGCTACTTCAATCGTCATGGCCAAAACTTCTAAATCAGTTCCCCAGAAACAACAACCTTCCCCTTCCCAGTCTGTTGAAGAGGCTGAGCCCATCCATACTGAGGAACCCTCCATGGAACCTCCATTAAAAGCCTTTATACCAGTAGGGTGCTTCATAGGCTCCGATTTCAAAGTCGAGAAGCCTTCCCCGGTGCCTGGCCGAGGCGAACCGGTCTCACAGTACATTAGCTCGATCACTCAAAAACATCTTGAAAGGGTGAAGGCTGAATGCCATTGCACCGACAAAGATATGGTAATCCCTTCTCCGAATGAAGCTATTACTACACATGTAGAGGGATATTTAAGTGTATATACCTATCCGTTCACATTAGGTCCTATAGACCCTATAATCATTGAGTTTTGTAGGAGATATAACGTCACTCTAGGTCAAGTCCATCCCTCCGTGTGGCATATAATTTATCTCTTTCATTTTTTTGTGGGTAAGGTCGAAGGGGGGCACGCTTTTACCATCGACCATCTACGCCGATTATACAGTCCCCGGATATTCCGAGGGGGGCTGGTAAAACTTGCTCGTTGGGCCAGCAAGGCTCCGTTCTCGAGCATCGATGAAGATAGGGACCGGAGCTGGATGAGCCGATTTGTCCGAATCAAGATTTCCGACCTGATCCCTGCCGATGATATGCCGTTCCCTGAAAAGTGGAACATGAAACGTAAGTGTCTCTTTTCTTAAGATCACCCATTATCTTTCTTCCAATGTTTAACCGGTGTATTGTGAGATGCAACTGTTACCCAGTCATCGGCCGCGATTCAGCACCACGAGGAGTGGGTCAGGAAGGTCGTGGCCTAAAGGTCCTATTATGAATGGGCCTGGAGAGAGATATCAAAAGGCCTTTGGGAGGCCAAGAATCATAGTGAGCTTCAGTAACGTTCATATATTCCAAGGCAATCGATACCAACGCTTAGCCCTTTGAACATTTATTTTGCAGATCTCTCGAAGGATGCCGAGTTGAGGTCGGCTACTATCGGTGGGGCAGTTCCTCGCCCCCTTCCCACATCGGGAAAAGAAGGAGGAAGAAAAATAAAAAGAGCTCCCGATCATGTTGAGCCCGAAAATAAGAAGGGCAGGAGAAAGATGATGACCCGTAAGGTCACAACCACTGACCCTTCCATTCAATTGAGCGATGATTCCGAGGGGGAAAAGAGCCCCGAAACCCTAAATGGCAAATCCCCTCGGGCAGTCCCCGAGCCGAGCGTGGAAGAGACCGGTGCTCCCCAAGGAGTGGATGTCGAAGTGGGAGCAAGGATCGGGGACCGCGCCAACACAGAGGCGGCACAAAGATCCTCATACATTCCGGAGATGGTGCATTCACCTTCCTTTTCAGAGGCAACTATGAAAGATGCCCAAGATGCAAGGATGCACACACCGAGCAAGGTGTCGGTCACAGCTGGGACCTTTGAAGAATTTTTCGACGGGGTGTCGTCGGCTGATACTTTCGGCCTCGAGGTCCCTAGAAGGAGTCCCCCAGCCGAGACAAGTGGGGTGTCGGCTGGTATCAAATTGATCGATAAATTCCCCGCTTCGAGCTCGAACCCTGATCGGAGGAGGGTGATAACCTTCACTGTCCCCGAGGACGCCCGAGCACTAGGTGCGCCGGTAGGTGTAGCTAGTTATCTCCACTGCTTGGTGACTGAAGAAGATCAGGACGCAATGAGTGCCGTGGATTGGGCTTGCTTGTTCAATGAAGCTCAGCAGGCATCGAACAAGGTACGCTTTTTTGTTTGTTTTAAACTCAACGTTTTGATTCCAAGTCCGTACTGACAATTTTTTAATTCAAATTTCCCATAGTCTTTGGTGCTTTATCATGAAATGTTCCTTCGAATCAAATAAGGAATGGCACAAGAAAAAATTCAACATCAGCGGCTCAAAAATCAGATGTCGAGTCTCCGGGCCGATCTTAAATTTGTAAGGAAAGAGCATGCCACTAGCGTTGACCAACTGGGGCAAATGACTAACCGGTTGGACCGACTCCGGTTTGAACTGAACGAGGCCAGAGCTGAAACGAGTGGGTGGAAAGCCATGGCCGAGACTTTAACTGTGGAGAAAGAGGCTCTCGAAGCTCGATTAAGAGAACAGGCCTCGGAGGCGCAGGAGAGAATCGGAGCTCTGGTCAAGGACAATGAATCCCAACGGCTCCAAGTTGAGTCGCTTACCCAAGATCGGGCGATTCTGACCAACCACCTACAGGAAGCGAAATCGGAGATTGCCACCATTGCCACCACCAAGGCCAATGCTGAAGACTTGATAGCTCGGTATAGAGCCGATGCCAAGGTAGTTCAAGAGCAATCGAAGGCGCTAGTTGAGTACACTCAGTGTCAAACTCGCCTTTCCGTTCTTGAGGAGATTCAGGCTCGTGGTCTCGATCTGTCCTCCGATGTTGCTGAGGCAGCAAATATTGAGGATGAAATAAGGAGACAAACCTTTCCTGAAGAATATGAAGATGGCTCGGACTGATGTTATTTTGATGCTATTTCGATGTTGTCTTGACATTTCGTAGTTCGAACCTGTATAAAAGTTCCGTCATGTATAAAAACATCTTTTATTTCATTTCGACTTGGCTCCTTGACTTTCATATTTTGCCATTTCTAGCCTTAGCTAGAATTATAAGTTGCATCCGATTGGATCGATTAACAATTAGTTCGGCCTTAGCCTTTTTGAGTATTCAAAGTGAGCTGCACTCGCTCTACTTTCGACCATTAAGCTATGCTTTTTGGTATGCGATTCAGGATCATGCCTTGGCAAAATTTAGATCCCTTTCAATCTGATTCGGCCCTAGCCTATTTTGGATAGTCGAAGTTTTACCTTTTCAAACTTCGATCAGTTTAATTTGATTCGACCTTGGCATTTCATAAACCGGGATTACCTAGATCGATCTCAGTTCCCTTTGTGTTATGTAAATTTTCCCAGGCCTTGGTCCAATCAGTTGGTTTCGGGGTTTGCCTCGTCGGGTCTTACTCCCCTTTGGATTTGATGCATTTTTGACAATCTCAGTTATTGATTATGCGAAGATGATTGTAAAAGACCTTGGGCTTGAGAATACAATGTAGGTACCAAATGATTTCGTTAATATTCATGTGCTTGTACATCTTCATTTGACGGAGGGAAATCAGATCGATCTACTCGGGTACGGCTCTTCTGACCGTTTGACCCTTACATCAATTCCTAGCGATCTTTATTTAGCCCCCTCGAAATCGAAGTAAATAAACGAACATCGCTAGAGTTTAATATGAAACTTGTGAATTCCGATAAATGATTGATCTATGTTAGCACGACATATGGTTGTCTCATTAAAAACCTTGCCGTAAAACCCAATTTGGGACAAAACCGGTCAAGGAAAAAAGAGTGCAACGCGTGCTTTCAGTCCTAATACCTCGTGTTGGTTTGCTTGATATCGACCTATCCTGCATGTGTTATTGCTGATAAACAAAATAAAAAGAATGTAAAAAAGGGCAAAGTAAGTTACCTTAGCAATAGTATCGCTTCAAGTGGCCCACATTCCAATTATTCGGCAGCGACTTACCATCCATAGTCCCGAGCTTGTAAGATCCCTTCCCGGTGACCTTCACTACAACATAGGGACCTTCCCAGTTCGGTCCTAACTTTCCTTCGTTGGGATCCCGGGTATTGGGCGTGATTCTCCTAAGTACCAGGTCCCCCGTACTAAAGTATCGGAGACGAGCTCTCCGATTATAGTACCTCTCGATTCTTTGTTTTTGTGCTGCTATTCGGACTAGAGCGGCTTCTCTTCTTTCATCTAAGAGTTCCAGGCTAACATTCATAGCCTCCCGGTTGGACTCTTCGGTAGCGTGTTGAAACCTGATGCTTGGTTCGCCTACCTCGACCGGTATCAACGCTTCGGTGCCACATACTAGGGAAAACGGGGTGGCTCCGGTACTAGTTCTTTCGGTTGTTCGATATGCCCATAAGACTTCGGGTAGCATTTCCCTCCATTTTCCTTTAGCATCGACTAGCCTTTTCTTCAGGTTTTGGATTATGGTTTTGTTGGTCGATTCTGCTTGGCCATTACCACTGGGGTGATATGGGGTTGACAATATCCTCTTGATTTTATTGTCTTCGAAGAACTTGGTTATTTTGCTGCCTACGAATTGCTTTCCGTTGTCGCATACGATTTCTGAAGGCATCCCGAATTGGCAGACAATGTGGTCCCATATAAAGTCGATTACCTCTTTTTCTCTGACCTTCTCGTAAGCCTGTGCTTCCACCCACTTAGAAAAAGGGTCATTCATAAAAAGGATAAATTGAGCTTTACCTGGTGCTCGAGGGAGGGGACCTACAATGTCCATCCCCCACTTCATAAACGGCCATGGCGATATGACTGAATGTAATGTTTCTGCAGGCTGGTGGATGATCGGTGCATGCCTTTGACACCCGCTGCATCTGCGTACAGATTCTTTCGCATCTTTCTCCATGTCGTTCCATTAATAGCCGGCCCGAATTACCTTTCGTACCAATGAATCGGAGCCGGAGAGATTGCCACAAGCTCCTTCGTGTATTTCTATCAAAATATATTCAGTGTCTCCCGGTCCGAGACATATAGCTAGAGGTCCTTCGAAGGTCCTTCTGTACAAGGTTCCATTATCGGCCAGACAAAAAAGGCCCGCCTTCGTGCGAAGCGCTCTCGATTCTTTGGGATCGGACGACAGTTTACCAGAGCTGAGATATCCTATGTACTTATTCCTCCAATCCCAAGTCAAGCTCGTTGAGTTGACCTCGGCATGACCTTCCTCCACCACCGACCTGAACAATTGCACGACTTTTTCGGAGTCAACTTCTTCGTCTTCGACCGACGAGCCTAAATTGGCGAGAGCATCAGCTTCGCTATTTTGTTCACGAGGTATGTGCTGTAGGGTCCACTCCTTAAACCTGTGTAACGTGACTTGAAGTTTATCCACATACCTTTGCATACGCCCTTCCCTGATTTCGAACGTTCCATTCACTTGGTTGACAACAAGGAGGGAGTCCCACTTGGCCTCGACAATCTCTGCCCCAAGGTTCTTGGCCAACTCTAGACCTGCGATTATAGCCTCATATTCGGCCTCATTGTTAGTCAATTTTATAGTCCTAATGGACTGTCTAATTGTGTTTCCGGTCGGGGGCTTGAGTACGATGCCAAGCCCTGACCCTTTCGAATTTGAGGCACCGTCTGTGAACAGAGTCCACACTCCCGAAAGAGTCCCCGATTTAATCATGAGCTCTTTCTCGACTTCGAGGATGAGCGACAGTGTGAAGTCGGCAACAAAATCGGCCAGCACCTGAGATTTTATCAAGGTCCGAGGTCGATATTCGATATCGTACCCGCTGATCTCGATGGCCCATTTGGCCAGTCAGCCCGATAACTCGGGTTTATGCATAAAATTTCTAAGGGGGTAGGTCGTCACCACGCATATTGGGTGACATTGAAAGTATGGTTTCAATTTTCTAGACGCACTCAGTAAGGCGAGTGCTAGTTTTTCTAAGTGTGGGTACCTGGTCTCGGCTTCTCCTAATGTCCTACTAACGTAGTAAATAGGAAATGCGTACCTTGTTCTTCCCGGACAAGGACCCAGCTCACTACTATCTCCGATACAGCAAGATAAAGATATAACTGTTCACCTGTCTTTGGTGTATACAGTAAAGGCGGGCAAGAGAGGTACCTTTTCAGCTCATCCAATGCGTGCTGGCATTCCGGTCCCCATGAGAACTCATTCTTATTTTTTAATAAATTGAAGAATCGATGGCTCCTATCCGACGATCTCGATATAAATCGGCCCAAAGCTGCAATCCGGCCTATCAATTTCTACACGGCCTTGACGCTGTCGACGACCGTTATGTCCTCGATGGCCTTAATTTTGTCTGGGTTGATTTCTATTCCCCGGTTGGAGACCATAAACCCAAGGAACTTCCCAGAGCCCACTCCGAATGCACATTTTTCCGGATTCAATTTCATGTTGTATTTCTTCAGAACATCAAACGTTCCTGCAAATGACTTAAACGGTCCTCTGCTCGCAGGGACTTAACCAGCATGTCATCGATATAAACTTCCATCATTTTACCTAGCTGTTTTTCAAACATTTTATTTACTAGGCATTGATATGTTGCTCCTGCATTCTTAAGCCCGAAAGGCATCACATTATAGCAATAAGTGCCATACTTAGTGATGAAGGATATTTTTTCTTGGTCATCCTTATCCATTTGTATCTAGTTGTACCCAGAATAGGCGTCGAGAAAACTAAGAGTCTCATGGCCAGCAGTAGCGTCGATCATGCGATCGATGTTGGGCAAGGGGAAGTCTTTGGGGCACGCTTTATTTAGGTCCTTATAATCTATACACATTCCAAGTTTGTTTCCCTTCTTAGGGACTACAACTACATTAGCTAACCATTCAGGGTACTTAACCTCCCGAATGGATCCTATGTTTAAGAGCTTAGTTACCTCGTCCTTGATGAAGGCCTGTTTGACTTCGGACTAAGGTCTCCTTTTTTGCTTGACCGGCCGGAACTTCGGGTCAACACTCAGCTTGGGTGTCATGTCTAAATGGGACCAAGCAAAGGAATTTTCATTAGCTGAAAGGAAAGTAAGTAATTTGGACCTGAGCTCGAGGTTTAAACCCGAGCCCAGGTATACCTTTCTATCGGGTGCGTCGCTACAGATCGAGACTTGTTCGAGCTCCTCGACCGTAGATTTGGTTGCGTCGGACTCATCCGGAGCAATAAACGATCGGCGTACCCCAGTTATCCTCGTCAAGCCGATCTTGCTCACCCTCATCTGTTGAAGGCGGCTTTTCTAATTGCTATTTAGCCTTCTGTTGGGGACAATAGATTTCAGTGCCGCTTCCTCTACCGCGAACATTTCCCTTGCCGCATGTTGTTCCCCGTAGACGGTGATGACTCCCTCGGCCGATGGAAACTTCAACATTTGATGTAAGGTCGACGGTACGGCTTTGATATCATGTATCCAAGATCTACCGAGCAAGGCGTTATATCTCATATCGCATTCGATCACGCAAAATTTTGTTGCCCTGATAGTCCCAGCGATATTCACCATCAGTGTTATCTCACCCTTGGTTGTTTCTGAGGCCATGTTGAAACCGTTGAGGACCCGGACCTCGGAGATGACCTGGTTTGAGAGACCGAGTTGTTCAACGACCCAAGATCGAACTATGTTGGCTAAACTCCCGGGATCGATAAGTACGCACTTCACTCGAGTATCATGTATTAACATCGATATCACCAGTGCATCGTTGTGAGGTTGTGTAAGACCTTCGATATCCTTGTCACTAAAATACAAAGTTCCTTCTATTGCATAATCCCGAGTGCATTTTTCTCGGGTAATAGATATTATGGTACGTTTCAGCACCGGTACTTGAGGCGCATCTGCTCCCCCGATTATCATGTTGATTGTACGCTTTGGCTCTTCTTGATTTGCTGACCTGTCCCTATTTTCATAGCGAATTTTTGCTCGGTCGCTCAGAAATTCCCGAAGATGCCCGTTTTCGAGCAACCGGGCTACCTCTTCTCTCAACTGTCGGCAATCCTCCGTTCTATGCCCGTGAGTGCCATGATACTTGCATATAAGGTTGGGATCCCTCTTGGCGGGGTCTGTTTTACGGCCTTGGCCACCTGGCGTCCTTGATACGACCGATTGCTGAAACGAGAGTTGCCGAATCGACATTAAAATTATATTCGGACAAACGAGGCGCTTCTTGGCGGTTACTGGTTTTGTCGAAGTTGTTTTTTGGCAACAGCCTCATGTTCCTTTGGTTGGGGTCGAACCTGTTTTCTTGTTTCGGGGATTTGTGCCCCTCGGGACAATCCTTCGATCTTCTGGGTATGGCTGGTGTCTATCTCGATTCGACCTTGGCTCTCGATAATTATCCCTTAGAGGTCGATCAAAAGCTCTAATGGGGTAAGAAGAGCCCGATGGGACCCCGACCTGGTCATCTTCTATCCTGATCTTTGACTGGTACCGGTTGTGGATATCCGCCCAAGTGACGACCGGGTATTCAATCAAGCTTTGTTTGAGTTGCTGAGATGCCGCAGAACTTCTGGTATTGAGCCCTTGAGTAAAGGCTTGGACGGCCCAGTCATCTGTAACTGGTGGAAGGTCCATTCGCTCCTATTGGAAGCGAGACACGAACTCTCTTAACGTTTCGTTGTCTCGTTGTCTAACTTTGAATAAATCTGATTTCCTCGTCTCAACCTTAATGGCACCTGCATGGGCTTTGACGAAGGTATCAGCGAGCATGGCGAAGGAGTCTATGGAATTCGGTGGTAAGTTTTCATACCACGTCATTGCTTCCTTGGATAGGGTTTCTCCAAATTTTTTAAGGAGGACGGACTCGATTTCATCGTCTTCGAGGTCGTTCCCTTTTATAGCACAGGTGTAAGCTGTCACGTGCTCATTTGGATCCGAAGTCCCGTTATATTTAGGAATTTTGGGCATGCAGAATTTATTCGGAATCGGTTTTGGAGCGGCGCTGGACGGGAAAAGTTTCTTGTGCAAAAGTTTGTGCACAAGAAACTTTTCATTATACCCTCGAATTATACGTTTCGACCTTCTTGTCGTTAGCTTCGATTCTTTTTTCACCCGTTTCGACCCGCTTAGTCAACTCCTCGAGCATTTTGATAATCTCGGAGTTGATTCCTGAAGTGTTCTCATCTGGTTGCGCTGTGATCCGCTCATTTTGTTCGGCTACCACCTGAGGAGGAACGGCTTCAGCTCCGCCCGGGTTTTGACTGCGGCTTTGTAATTGGGCTATTGCCGCTTGCTGGGCTAGCAGCATATCAAATATTACTTTGAGGCTAATTTTATTTTCTCCACTATGTTGAATCCCTGAGTGGTTTTCCCCCCGAACGCTGTGTGACGGGCCGGGGGTCTGATCAACGTCGACTGCCATTTGGGAGTTGGCGTCGATTGGGACCTCATTTTCGGGCGCAGCGTTGTTTTCGCCTTGGTGGTTGAACTCGTTGTTGATGGGGAGTGAGTGTGACATGATTAGGCTGTAATCTGAAAAGCAAAGGTTTCTGCAAAGAGCAAGCGTAAAATAGTGCGTGAAAGGGAATTGTATCAAAAACTCACTAATATCCTTAGCCCCACGGTGGGCGCCAAATTGTTTACCCTTAAATCCGACTAACAATTGAATTTGTTCGTAGTGCTAAGGACGTGTGGATCAATTTGATACAACGTAAAATATAATGACAAATAATTGAAATATAATAAATAGAAAAGGAATAGCCAAACCACAGTAATTGAATAGCTGATGATGAAATGCAATAGAGAGGATAGAATTCGATAAACAGTAACAATTCTTAGTATTTTCTCTCGTATGTCTTGTGTCTTACAATGAAGGTAGATACCCTTCTTATAGGTAAAAGAAAGACTCCTTAATATGGTAAAAACCCTAATTACAAGATAAAATTCCTTCAATTAAGGGATGAGATATCTCCAAAATGGTGGCTTAACGTCCATGACGGTTGAGATATTCGCTCCCGCCGAAATATTAGGAATCCACGAAATATCCGGTCGAAACTGATCTTTCGTCGGCCAATGTCGGTCACCCCGTTTCGGTTGCTCCAATTTCGTGCTCGACTTGCTGACCTCGAATCGAGGCAACCCGGCCTTGCATTGTGTCCGAGCTCGACTCTTCTCGAGCAATCGATCGTATTCGACCCAATACATAACCTTTAAATTTGTTATCTTGCTGTTGTGATTAGTTGTATTTTTGAAATAAATTGTGTTCAAAACATAACATTTTGTTGAGCAGCAAAAGCGTACGTGCCATTGCTTGTCTCAGCCCCTTTATAGTTTATACTATTCTGGAGAAGTCTTTTACACAATAAATATTACCACTAGTTAGTTTGCTTTTACAGAAAAACTTCCTTAATTCTGATCTAAGAAAAAAAGACACCACCGACTATAGCGTTTGTATAGTTTGATGAAAAAATCACATAATCTTTTAAAGAAAGAAATTCCAAATGTATGTAAATAAATTATTTTTTGTAAGGTAATTATAAAAGATCTGTATAATATGTTCGATAATCTGATAAAAATAATAAATAATCTATAAGTATGTATTATGAAGTAAGAAAAATGTCAAATCTATATAACTTAAATTCATCTTACGAATCCATCCTTAAATTATACGGGAGTAGTATTTATTTATGAATATTATACGGCGACCCTAATTCATCCCTTATCTTTGGGCTTAGATTCAAAGTCATCCCTATTCTTTCAAATAGAACGTTAATAGTCCTAATTGTTAGGTCGCTTGTACATTTATGTGTCGCTAGTACATTAGGCGACCTGCGATCTACAAACTTAAAAAGCCCAATTTCATTCCTCATCTTTGAACTTAGATTCAAAGTCATCCCTATTCTTTCATATAAAATATTAATAGTCCTAATTGCTTATTATATTGGTGCACTTTTTAGTCCCTACTAAGGCCATCTCCAACCTTGCATCATTTTTTGCACCAAATGCTATTTTGGTGCAAAAATGGTGTTTTGGAACTCCAACCTTGCACTATTTTTTGCACCATTTTGGTGCATGAATAGTGTTGCACCAAATTTGGTGCAACACTGTTCGTTGCACCATTACTATTCATTAATAATTTATTATTATTTTTTTATTATATAACACTTTTAATTTAACATATTATAAATTTTAGTTTTTACATTTAGGTTCCTAATATACCTATTCATCTACACCATTACTATTTATTAATATTTTTTTTTTTTATTATATAACACTTTTAATTTAACATATTATAAATTTTAATTTATAATTTTAGATTCCTAATATACCTAATTATTTTTTATGTAATATCTTATAATAATAATTTTACATCTTAATTTTGGAGTGTAAGTTTTATAAATTAATTTTCGTATATATTATTTTATATAAAATTATAAGTTAATTTTATTATAAGTTATAATTGCATTAAAAAATATAACCATCACAAAAATAAAAAGTGCAAATATAAAATATAAATGGTAGTAGATGAAAATTATCGATTTGAACAATTTTTAGCTCGATAAAAAAAAATTAAGAACAAAGATGCTCATTTTGCACTTCGTAATGCATTAGTAGAGCATTTATGGGAGCAATGTACTAATCATGAAAGTTGAATATTTATGTAGAAATTAAAATAAATTCTACCTTAATGTAATAGTATTTATTTAATTATATTTTATCAATGATTTCACTTTTATTTGAATTATCCACTAAAATTTTATGGTATAAATTAATTTTATATTAAATGATTATATAACAAAGGATTATGAATTACATGGGATGGATATGTAAAAAAAGAAAAAGAAAAAGAAAGATTTTTTTTTCTGAAATTACAAAATAAAATTTAAGTAAAAGAAAATAATATAATATAAAAGAGAGAGAAGAATATAAAAGGAATATTCTTTTTTGGTGCAAAAAATGATGCAATGGGTTGGAGTTAATTTGCACCATTTTGGTGCAAAAAATGGTGCAATGGGTTGGAGATGCCCTAAGGGTGACTAACGGTCCAGTTCACACTGGACCGGACCGGTGGATACCGGACAATTTAAAGGCTTGGGGTGCCGGTCCCAGTAGCAGAACGATTTGCCCTTTTGAAACCGGATGAACCGAAAAAAGAAAAGGCCGGAACCGGACCAGTCCGGTTCACAAAAAAAAAATCTGCCAGTTTAAAAACTAGCCATTGGCAACGGCTCTATTGAGCTAATAGCCGTTGTCCAACGGCCAAAAACGACAATTTCACCCCATAACCACCCCTAACTATTTTTTTCTATAAATACCCCATTATTTCATCATATTTTTCACAAAAATCATCCAATTCTCTCTAATTCTCTCAAATTTTCTACAATATTGCTATTTTGCTACTTTGGCTATTTGTGTAAATTATATAATTTTGATTCTTTATCAAGAATTAATTGGAGTTGCTATCAAGTGAAGGTTCAAGTTTCAACTTCACCTCAATTATATGGTTATATTTGGTTGGTCGTTCCTACTTTTTACTCTTTTATTATATTTTTGTCATATATTTATTTTATTTGCTATAATTATGTCTCAAAGAGGTTCAATTGGAACTAGTAGTGGGGGGCGGGCACGTGGTCGTTGGGGAAATAGGGGTAAAGGAATTGCTTTAATAATCCACTTGATTCTCAACATATAGAAGCGCAATATAACTATGAAACTGGGATTAATTTAGAAGAACCACATGAATTTCAAGCTAGTCCACCTGAAGTTCAGTCTGACTTGCCTCCTGTACCTCCTACTAGAGTCCCGGTTAAACGTAAGGAGAGATCTGAGGTGTGGGAATTTGTGCAAAAGAAAGTTGAAAATCAAACGGTTGTATGTGGTCTTTGCGGAATGGAGTGAGTTTTCAAAACTGGGGGTAATGAAGGTGGGACGGGTAAAATTAGGACTCACTTAAGAAATAAACATCCTAAGGAATGGTCAATGTGGGCGGGGAGTATTTATTTAGGAACCGAACATGGGGGAGTAGCACATGATGAATCCTCGGGTATCCAAGCAAAAATTAACCAAACAACAAGAGGGATTCTTACTTATGATAAACAAAGGGATAGGGAAAATATTGCAAAACTAGTTGCGGTAGAGGGTTTACCTTATAGTTTTCCTTCTTTTACTGGTTTTGTTCGTTATATTCATGCTACATATAATCCTTCTTTTAAAGGTTTTCCAAGAACTACTGTTAAAAATGATATTATTAAATTTAAGAACGAATATAAAGATTATTTGCGATATTTATTTGATAACTTTGACACTAGAGTATGCCTTACTACGGATATGAGTCGTTCTACAAATAATTGTGATTATATTACAGTTGTTGTTCATTGGATAGATCCTGATTGGGTATTTTAAAAATGTATTATTGCTTATAAAGTTATTGATGAACCACACACGGGTAATTATATTTCCAAAACAGTTTCATCAATTTATCGTACATATTGTTTAACTAACAAAGTTTTTAGTATTACAGTAGATAAAGCTACAAATAACACAGAAGCACTTAGGAACTTGAGACCTATTTTGAACCCCTTTTGAGGAATTTTTTCATGTTAGATGTGCATGTCACATTTACAATTTAGTAGTAAAAGATGGTCTTGACTTGTTTAACCACATTATTGAAAAGGTGAAAGTAGCTATTGCTTTTATATTTAGAAATAAAAATCAAGAAAGAAAAAGAGAATGGGAAAGAAAATGTATAGAATTAGGAATGCCGATTAGGAGAGTCCCAAAAGCAGTTTGTACTAGATGGCACACTTTATGTGAAGCATTGAGTGTTGCTTATGAATATAGAAAGCCTATTACTCAAATGTATAATAAGTATTTTATGGAACTTTATCACCTTAAAGAGGACGATCGGAACCTTGTTCAACATCTCCTTCAGTTTTAGAAAAATTCTCTATCATGCTACTTTAGAATTTTTCGGACAATATTATCCAACTACTCCTACCATGTTATATTATATAGCTGGAATATCTGAATTATTAAAATTATATAGGCAATACGAAGAATATAAAATGACTGTAGAGGCTATGATTGAAAAATTTTAAAAATATTTTTTCCCAAGTCCCCGACTTTTTTACATTGCTTCTGTGTTGCATCCTGCATTTAAACTTATGTTAACTGAACGACTTGTTAGAGAAATATATGTAAATCTAGAGATTACACCTGTTGAAATTGCGACGAATAAATATCTAAGTGTAGAACATGCTTGTGCTAAAGTTTTTTCAGATACTGTGGCTGTTTTCATAAAGTATAGAGCTTGGGTAGACACTGCTACACCAACTGCACCAATACTATCAACCGGTGAAAGTTCTTCTCAAATGGGCAAAAGGCATGCGGGGATGAGCACTTTTGGAGGACTTGATCAAAAGTTGTTTTTCGAACAAGACGAGTACGGGGAGGAATACAATGAGTTCCAAGTCTATTTAATTCAATATCCACAGAAACTTACAAGTTTTGGAACTCATAATTTATTGGATTATTGGAAGAGTCAAGAATCGCAGTTTTCAATACTTACAAAAATGGCCTGGGATATATTAACAATTCAAGTTTCATCAATTGCATCGGAGAGCGCTTTTAGCCAAGGAAGATTTCAAATTGGAGATCACAGACATTCGTTGAGAGGAGAGGCAATGGAGACAGGAGTTTTATTCAGGGATTGGATCAGAGCAGCGCGAAGAAACTTTGGAATACCAGAACTTTCTCAGAAAAAAGACAAAGCATGTCTTGATCAAATTTTGAGCGACGGAACAATTGAAGAAGGGAGTCAAACAAGCAATGAAGTAGAAGATGAAGAAGAACAAGACGAAGATGATGAACCGGAACAACAACAACCAGTTCCTAAAGAAAAGCCTAAGGCTATCTTAAAAAAATTAGCCGGTATGTTTAAAAGAATGTAATTTTCTACATTAGAATACACTACAATAAAATTGCTCCAAATCTTGGAATTCCATCACAAGTTCACAACTCTTGTCTTCTTATTTTTTCTTAAAATTTATTCTTTGCGCAAAAATACTAAAATTAATTACTAGTTTCTAATTGATTCAAATTTCAAGGTTTGAATCTAATTTTAAACTTTGAACCTAATTCAAAGTTTGAAAGAATATTATAAGTTTTTTAATTCTAAGTTTGAACTTTGAAACAAACTAAACATTTCAAATATATATACAAATTTAGTAATATTTTCAAAAACTTAAAATTATCTAT
>MCJB01005502.1:0-11048 GCA_002018475.1 Nicotiana obtusifolia
TTGAATATATTTAAAGGTTTGAAATTTGAATCAAATATTATAAAGTTTGAAACTAATTGAAACTTTGTAAGAATATTATATAGTAACTTCTTTAATTCTAATTATAAGTTATATTTTTCAAAACTTATAATTTTCTTCTACTACACTACTACAAAATTTATAATTTTACTAACTTTGAATAAGTTATATTTCTAATTATAAGTTATATTTCCAAAAACTTATAAGAATATTATTATATAGTAACTTCTTTAATTCTAAAATTCGGATTTGAAACATAATTTTCAATTATTTATAAACTTAAATAAATGAGTCAATGGTAACTAATTATTAAAAAAAAATCACAAAAAAAAATAGAATAAACCGGCGACCGGACCGGATCGGACCGGATCGGACCGGTATACCGGCCACCGGTACCGGTCCTGGTCCGGTCTAACGATATTTAACCGGTGAGTCCGGACCGTTAGGGACCGGTTTGGTCCGGTTTTGGGCATAGTAATGGTACCGGACCGGACCGGACCGGACCCTTAGCCAGCCTTAGACATGATGGTGGAGTTACTTGTGTTGACTATATCACAAATGGTGATAAATCTTACTCTCTCCGGTTCATAATAAGTGAGTAATTTGTCTTGGGCACACCCATTAAAAAAATACTAAATTCTAGACAAAAATAGTTAGTGTGATTAAATTACTCTTAATTAAATATTGCAGCATAATTTAATGTGAGGAGTAAAAGATTTTTTAGGGATACGTAAATAAGGGTAATTTTAAAAAAATAAATTGAATTTTTTCTTGATTACATAAATGGACACTTATTTTGAACCAAAATAAAAAGACAAACTGATCACTTAATATGAACCGGAGGGAGTATATTATAAATGGTTCAGAAGATCAAACTTTAAAGGTAACTTGTCATTTCCTATCCCATTGCCTGGGATCAAATTAGACATAGAGCTGAAATCCGAATTAGGTGTTATGTAATATGTGAATACCAAGGAGGTTAACTTTTATGTTAGTTCATAGTTGCGTCATCTCATGTTATACATATTTTTTCTATGTAGTTACTGTTTGTTATTTTATCATGTACTGGTTTGTTATTGGCTGTAAGGAGGAAATCGTGATATTACATAGCAGTCAAGAGCGAAAGATAAATTTAATAAGAGGCCTTAAACTTTATAACTCAATACAAATATAAAAAAAGTCAATGTAGTTTTTCGTTTTCTTTTTTACTTTTTGTTTATAGTATAATAGTCTTAAAAGATAAGTCTTTAACTTAAACATAGTAATATTATTATTATATCATTAATGTTACTTCATGTTAATAAGATGTTAGCTATGTATTTATAATATATTACTTTAGATGTTGTTGTAATTTTTTTTACTAATATAAAAATTTGAGTAGTTTAATCCAAAATTCTAAAATATTTTTTCTATTAAACAAAAGATAGTCCCCAAATTTATTTTGACTGAGGCATAGTTATTGTTAAAAAAAACAAACATTCTTTCTTTCTTTCTTTCTCTTGTAAAGGTTCCATTTTTTTTTTTTAATTTTTTCTAAAAGTTTCAATATTATCTAAGTAAAAAAAGTCTTAAAATTCACTATTATAACTTTTTGGAGTCTCAAAAAATTGAGGCCTAAAGAAAAGGCTTTAATAGACTCCCTTTGAGCCACTTCCTTTTCCTTATCAAAATTGGGATCAAGGAGTTTTATTCTATTTCAACGGATTGCTTTGTTATCTTACAGGATAGATGGACAATTTTAGTCAAAACAGCTGATCTTCACGCAGTCAAAGAAGGGGAAAGGAAAATGGACAGAAATAGGAGGTGCTCCAAGATATTCTTGCAAGGGTCAAAACTCTCGAGGTTACACATCTAAGCCTTTTATTTTTCAAAATTCTTATCAAGAAAGTGAATTATTCTATTTCAATTAGTAAAACTAGTGTTCTAATCAATTAATAAAATTAGTGTCCTAAAGTCAAATTTAATAAAAGGCGTTAAACTTTTTAACTGAATACAAATAAGAAAAAAGCTAATGTTATCTTTATTTTTCTTTTTCCTTTTCACCGTTTCTTTTAGTACAATAGTCTTAAAAGACAAGTGTTTTAACTTCACATACTAATATTATTATTATTATATCTTTACTGTGTTTTAACTATATATTTGCAATATATTACTATGAATGTTGTTGTAATTTTATTTTTTTTACTAATATGAAGATTTGAACAGTTTAATTCAAAATTCAAAATTCTATTGTTAAAAAGAAGACAATCCCCAAATTTATTTTGATTGAAGCGTAGGTATTGCTAAAAAAAGACAAATATTTCTCTCTCATATAGAGATTCTGTAATTTTTTCTTTTTTCTACAAATTTTAATATTATTTAAGCGTAAAAAATCATAAAATTCGCTATTATAATTATTTTGGAGTCCCAAAATTATGAGGCCTAAGGTAAAGGCTTTATTAGCCTCCCCTTGAGTCACGCTTAACTTTTTTCCCCTTCAAAATTCTGATCAAGAAAATGAGTTATTCTATTTCAATTAGTAAAACTAGTGTCCTAAAGTCAAATTTAATAGGAGGCCTTAAACTTTTTAACTGAATACAAATATGAAAAAAGATAGTGTTATCTTTATTTTTCTTTTTCCTTTTCACTTTTTCTTTTAGTATAATAGTCTTAAAAGACAAGTGTTTAACTTCACAAACTAATATTATTATTATTACATTGTTACTATTACTTCAAGTTAATAAGATATTAGCTATATATTTGCAATAAATTACTATGAATGTTGTTGTATTTTTTTTTTTTTTACTAATATGAAGATTTGAGCCGTTTAAGTTAAAATTCAAAATTCTATTGTTAAAAAGAAGACAACCCCAACTTTATTTTGATTGAAGCGTAGTTATTGCTAAAAAAAGATAAATCTTTCTTTCTCATATAGAGATTCCGTACTTCTTTCCTGTTTTTTTCTACAAATTTCAATGTTATTTAAACGTAAAAAATCATAAAATTCGCTATTATGATTTTTTTGGAGTCCCAAAATTATGAGGCTTAAGGTAAAGGCTTTATTCTATTTTAACGGATTGCTTTATTATTTTAAGGATAAATGGACAACTTTAGCCAAAGCATTTAATCTTCTCGCGGACAGAAGAAGGGGAAAGGGACAGGAGTACGAGGTGGCCGAGGATATTCTTACAAAGGTCCAAACTCTCGAGGTTAGACATCTAAGCCTTTTATTTTTTAAAATTTTGATCAAGAAATTAAAGTGAGTTATTCTATTTTAAGACTGGATTGTTTTGTTTACCTTATAGGCTACGTGGAAGAAAGACAAAACAGATGGTGCCCCAAAGAAAAAAGGGAAACAAGGTGCCAGAAACTTGTTGAAGCTGAACTTATTTGAAATATGAAGTGAGTGGTCAATGAAAGATAGACAACTTGGTGCAATAGGTTTAATGAAACTAGATGTAGATTAAATGATTTTCTTAAAAGTACGAGGCATTTGACTGTTCAAATTTTGTATTTAACTCTAATGCCTATATACTTATACTATATAGCTTTTTCTTTTTGTCTTTCTACTATATAGAAGCGCCCTAAAGCATTGGCATTACTGCTTCATTTAGGTATCTATGATTTTGAAAGCAAGGATTAACCTCTGAGGCCTACATCCATATGCTATGTTAATTGAAAATAATTTTGTCGTTACAACAGCTAAAACCAGTCATTTTCTATTGTATCAAAAAAAAAGAAAAAAAAAAGTCATTTTCTATTAGATTATGGTTTATAATGTTGAAAGATGAATTTACCTTAATCGATCAAACCACTCCATGTAAGTGCAGGTATGTTGATTATATGGATTCTATGATAAGAGTTCTCTGATGGCACTTGGTATTTACTTACCTTTTGGTTTTGGTTTCATTAAAAAGCTCGAATCTTTAAATATGCGTACCTTTAACATTATAAGTTTATGGCAACATCTTGAACTCCTAATTACATCTTTAACTTACTTATTCATGAAAAAGAAGGGAATTCGTTGAGAGGATTTTATGAGGAAGTCAATTGGGTGAGAAAACAGTTTAGTAAATTTAGGCTTTTTAAGTTGAAATCAGAATTTCAAATCGGTCAAATTTTATAGGCGAATAAGTCTAAAAGATGTCTTTTTTTGTTAGACTAAGTCTCATATATTCCTCTACTAGTTGTGCTGAGCCCGGGCCCAAGCTCACTTGGGGAAAAGGTATTATCTTAATTCATTTTAGTGATATCCTATGAATGGCGAAAAATTATAATGTTCAAATACTTGCAGTTAAACTAAAATCAGTTTCAGTGTAGCACTCAAAATTGATCAAAAAAGAACAAGTTGTATTAGTCAAATCAAAGGATTACTACTGCAATTACTTCTACACGTCAAAAGTTAACAAGAAAAAACAACATTAATATCTAATAAAATCTACACTTTTACCACCTAATAACAAAACATAACTATGCAGAAGCCAGAAGAAAAAAGTTCACAACAATTCATCTTCTTCTTGATGGCTACCTGCTTTATTTTCCAACCCACTTTGACCTTCCAATGTGACTTAGTAGGATACCTGCTAGAAATACTAATTGTTATAACATCAACAACATAATATAAGGTGCTTATGTAAAATATTGAACCAGATGCAAGATACTCACAATCTTTAGACCAGTGACTTCGTGAAGTAGGAATCCAGTTACATTTTGCCTAGAAAACCAAAAATGAAGAGAATATGCATACAATGGCAGTAGAAAGGGTAGACTTAGTCTCAAAAGTCAACTGAATATCAAGAGAAATACTAACAGAGTAGGGCAAGTTCTAATTCACTTTAGTCAGCAAAGGTCCTTTATATCTGACAGTTCCAGTTTTGGATTTTGCAATAGGCCTTTTCTCAAAATTATCAGCACAATCCTGTCCACTTATATATGCATCCTAAATAAGAAAAAGCAAAACAAGAACAATATAGGTTAATTAAATTTCTTTTATAAACAAGACATTCACGATGGTCAGTGGCGCACGGCTCGAACCTCATTAGATAATGTGCCAGTCCCTCTACCCTTTTCCCACCTTAAAATCCGAGCTTTTATCTTTGGCAAGATTCAAACCCGTGGCGTACACCTAATGTACACCATGTGTTGCGCTGTTACTACAAAATCAAAGTCCTTGGGCTATGTCCAGATTTTGTGAATATTATTTTTTTTTTTTTTTTTTTTTTTTTTTTTTACTTCCTCCCTCCGAGAGTTCCCCACCTTGCTCTTGGGGTGACCTCAAACTCACAACCTATTGGTTGGAAGTGAAGGGTGCTCACCACTTGAGCAACCCACTCTTGTCGAACTCACAACCTATTGTGGATATTGAGAAACAGATTTGCAGATGAAAATGGTATCTGGTATTAGGTATTCCTTAGGTTCTTGGAGATATGGACTATTAGCATTAATACTTTGACTTACCACTCCATATTTCAGGAATACTCCATGTAAAGACTGTAATTTGTGTTTTAGTTCTGTTAGAGTAGTATCTTCTTCCCAGCTACCAATGGATGAATTCCGACAGCAATGCACCTACATTTACACGATATCACTTTAGTCGCATACGGAGGTCAGGTCACAAAATGCATTATCATATTTTCTATTTGGAGTAAAATAATGCAACTTGAAGGTATCATTTGCTTTCACTATTTTCAAGTGTGTCTTTCACCAATTGTGATTGCCCATCTCTAGCACCATTTGAAGTAACCTAGCAAGAAGAAAAATAAAGTTAAAAGTTTACTGTAGAAAGCTCAACAACAAAAGGCTAACCAACTTCCCAGCCTTGTTAAATATAGGCATGATGAAAGCAGTTTTCTTGAAGATCCATTTTTATTTTCTCGAAAACCAAATGCCAATTCAACGGAAAAAAATGAAGCAAGACAAAGAATCAGCTGGGGAAGAGGCTGAAACAGAATCCAGGCAATGAGGTACCTATGGTACACAATAGGTCATAAGCCATTTCTGCACTCATAATTGTACCAGTTTACAAATATCTTCATTCTTCTATATTTATCCATTTCGCAAATTCACATTAATGTTCAACGTTGAAATGAATTTGAATATGAGGGAATTCCTGGTTGTATGTATAATACCAAGTGAAAATATAAAAGCCAAATAATGTCAAAGAAGAAAGTCAAAAGTGCTTATAGAACCCTGCTAACCGCCATAGTAGGAGGCATCACAACCCCCCTTTTCATCTGAAATTACTTATAATATTATCAAATCTAACACAATCCAAATTTTGGCAAAGTTAGTATGACTATCAAATATGAGGTGAGCTAAGATTTCAGAAGTTATCTGATATATTGGTGTTGAAACACTTAACTGTTGTATTGAAAGTATTATTCAATAACCTTATACTGGTTTGACGGATAAGCGACAAAGAAGTTGAAAGTGCATACTGTTCAGATGACAAGGAATCGCATTTGCAAATACTATCAGTTAGTGGAAACCATATGTCTGTTCAATAATGCAATCAATTAGTGGTCGAGTAAAGATACCAAAGCAACAAAATAGAAAGCAAAAATGCAGCTCATTTATAATTCTCAGAGATACCAATAATGCTACCAAGCACAGAAAGCCAATTAAATAGATAAAAGAAACATGCGGTTTACCTCGTGCAATCCTGTATCCACAACTATAATATCTAAGCTTCCATGAGCAAAGTTGAATTGTTTAAGGTAGTGATTCATCCCTCGTCCTTATGAGAGCTCGAGTAGAGTACCTACAAGTTGAGGATGGCTGAAGGTAAACCGCAAAGACAATTCATTTCAAATGACGAAATCCAGATCTAAAAGGGGAAAAGTTAGTCCAAGAGAACAAAGTGTTTATTCATAGAGGAGCATACCATAGAATCTTCATAGAACTAAAATGCCGAGTAGCCTGCCAAGGAAGGGGTCGATGGAGGTGTAAGATTATCATTTCGTCAAATTGTAATTGCCAATTTAAGATGGATACCTTTTTTTCAGATAAAGTTGTGAACATGTATTTCTGTAGTAAGTTCACAAGCCAAACATCTTTTGCACGATAAGAGAAGTTAACAAGACATGTCTCCTAATATAAGTTCTTGCATAGTTAAACAACTTGGTTCACCAAAAGCTATATTTTATCTCCTAATACTTTCTATCTTGCTTCGAATATTTTCCATTTGCACTTTGAGAACCAAAGTTTAGAATGCTCTAAGCCAAATGAAGGTACAAATATACAAGCACATCATATAAGTGAATGCAATATCATATTCAATCAGTAAAAGACCAAAAAAATAATTCTTGTATGCATGTCTTATTCATTTGCCAAAAAAAATTGCATTTTCAAGCTGGTTCACACAATCTGGAGACAAACTTTAAAGCAACAATTTTGGAAGAAGAACACCTTATGATTAAGCAAACTTTGAAGCAACTAGAACTAATGAGTACTCGTACTGGTCAACCTTCCTCGTGTTATTCAGTGGTTTCCGACATCCCTGATGAATTCTGCTGTCCAATTTCACTCGACTTGATGAGGGACCCTGTGATAGTAGCATCAGGACATACTTATGATCGATATTCAATCGCTCAGTGGATAAATTCAGGGCACCACACTTGTCCAAAAAGTGGTCAGAGGCTGATACATGTGGCTCTCATTCCCAACTATGCACTGAAAAGTCTAATACATGTGGCTCTCATCAATGGCTCTCCTTCAGATTCAGAAGGTAGCAGCAGCAGTAAGATTAAGAAATGTGACAAGGCGATTGACTACATTTCTGCTACTAAAGCTGCCACAGATGCTGTGAAAATGACAGCAAAGTTTTAGTTGGAAAACTGGCAACAGGATCTCCAGATATACAGAGACAGGCAACATATGAGCTAAGATTGCTCGCGGAAACTGGAATGGACAATCGCAGAATCATAGCTGAGTCTGGAGCTATTCCATTTCTGATGACTCTGCTTGGTTTTCGTGATACAAGAATCCGGGAGAATGCAGTCACAGCAGTGCTCAACCTTTCAATACATGAGAATAACAAGATCCTGATTATGTCTGCTGGTGTATCGACAGCTTAATTGAAGTTCTCCAATGTGTGAAAACAATGGAAGGAAGAGCAAATGCAACAGCATCAATATTCGGCTTGTCTGTAACCGACGAATACAAAGTAATCATAGGGGCACGTACAAGCATCTCCTTGCAAACTATTCTTATTTTTGCGGTCTCATTGTTAATTTCGTAAGCACATATAAGCTTATTAGGAGCTGATAAATCTGCTGCTACAATCACATCATCTAATGCAGTTACATGACAATACCAATCTTCTGTATTCTAAAAAGTTAAATTTCTTTCTTTGCAATGACCTGACCAATCTGTCATGTGATAATAATTTTCTTCCAAGTAAGATATATCCCAGCGCTAACCTAAATTAAATAAAATAAGATTGTCGTAGCCTACACAAAGAAAGCTCGACCTCTTCAACCTTTCATCAGCCAGAGTCTCAAATCTTTCCAACCTCACCAACTCCCAATTCATTTCCTGCCACCCTCTTTAAGTCAGCATCCATCTCCAACAATTCCGCGACATAGTCTCTTCCCCTTTTTCCGATGTGCATGTCTTTCTTCTCTTTACTTCTCTTCGTTTATCCAATTTCCCAAACCTTAATCCAAATCAAACTCCGGAGAACCTAATAATAACATATGTCAAGCAATTGGTAATCGCTTTTTAAATATATAACCAAAAAAATACACCTCATCCTGAATTCATTTATAGTATCGAATTGCCATGAATCCTATGTCAGCTTTAACTAACAACCTAATTAATACATATAGTTCGTTATATGTAAGATTTATCAAGAAGAAACGGAAAGCTAACTAAAAGAACCAAGTCGAACTTGTCATCAGAGTAGCACACAACAACGAACATGACATTCCAACAAAAGCAAGTCTCACCTCTTAAGAGAACTCGTAATTTTACGTTTCAGCAGCGCCAACACGGAGAACAACAGGAGTAAGAGAAATAAATCACCCAGCAGCCGTAAAAAGAAAATCGAACTGCGCAAAACAGAGTGAGGAAGAGGATGGGCAGACAAACAGTGAGTCCAACTGCGTTGGCAGCCACGTTTTACAAGACCTACACTCGTCGCTCTTTGAAGATACATATCCAGCACTGACTCCAATCCTATGAGAATGAACTCAACCCAAATTACATAGCTTTATTTCCAAACCTAAACGAAAAAACAAAGAGGGAACGACAGACACAAGGGAAGATTCAAGAATTGCATACCACGTGTTTGACAAAGCAAAGTACACCCCAACACCTGATAGACGCGGCAAATAGCCAATCACAAATGGTCATCTTCTCCACTTCGGCTTGGGTTCAAATCAACCAGACCTCCCGAATACCAAAAAATACCCAGGAGCAAAATCAACAGCCCACAATATGCAGCTTTAGTTCCAAACTTAGGGAGAAAATGAAGTGGAGTAGAGAGATATATACCTAAAGAATCTAAAGAGAGACAGAGAGGAGAGAGAGAGACCGCGGGAGGAGATGAGAAACTGAAGACCGTGCTGGCGCTTACGTTGAACAAAGATGTACACCACAACAACTTTAAGCCTATTAGGGTTGTTTGGTACTAACACAAGTAATGCAGTGTGATTAGTAATGCAGGGATTGTAGTGCTGGGATTATTTTTTATTAAGTATTTGGTTCATTGTATTAAAAATTAATTATGCAATGTATAAGTCTGGATTTAATAATTTTAAGTCTTATCCATGTATAGCTAATCCAGAGATTAGTAATCTCTTCCTTTCCTTGGTATTAGTTAATCCCTCATATGAGGTATAACTAATCCATGTATTAGGTAGGAGTAAATTGAATTGACCAACCAAACATGATATTGGACGGATTAAATTTTTATACGGGGATTATTTTGCTTAATACGGTCTATCAAACGACCCCTTAGAGGGAAGATTTTCGAAAATAACCCTGAAGCGGGGATGAAAAATTCCAAAAATAACCCCGCCTCAACTCCTGCTTCTAAATAAGTAGAATGTTATCAATTGTGAAGCTTCAACAACATTGTTGACCGTTATTTAAGCCATCTCCTACGGCTACTACCCATGTAGCATCCCATCAACTTCTTCTGCGATTTGTTCTCGCTTAGCTGATACATTGACACATCATATGGCTTTTAACTTTTGGTGCATGTGTTCAGTTATTGGCTGCTTTCCAGCCTCGTCCCATGACCTCTTGAATGCGCTCCATAACGTCCTGACAAGCCTCCAAAGCCTAGCGCCACGGTTGGCCCCGTGGTCTCGGCAGCGCCAAGTGACAAGCGCGCATGTGCCTCTGTCGCCCCACCGAAACTCCTTGCCGGCGCCCAACAGCTTGCGACTGCCAATAGCGCCGCGCGCATCCCTCATGATCCAAGCGCCAGCGCGCAGCCGTAGGCAGACACAAATAGTGCCAACGCGCGCCGACAACAACGCACGCGCAGACCCTGATGCTCAAGACAAAGTTGCTGCCATTGGACTTGTTTCTACTTTGTAGAAATCTAAGTCTTTTCATTGTAAATATAGAGTAGGTTTACTTCATTTTACATTCAGTATGCATCTACAGCTTTCATAGGTCAACTCTTGTAACTTAGGTTTATTTTTTTAAGCATTATTAGGGAGGATCAAGCATTCAAACATTCAAGCAAGCAATCATTTCTCTGTACCGGTGTCTCTCCCCCTCGACACCACATTAGCTTTGTAATAGCTTTCATCATCATCAATACAATCAGCGTTCATCATCAATTACTGCTCTCAATTCTCTCGTTGCTCACGACATTGGTTTTCCCGTACGGCACTGACAATCTAGTCTAGCGTACGGAGATGACCTCAGTTGGCGGACAGTAATCGTACTGACATCGATTGTTTAGCCTTACGTTGGCCTTCCAAAGAACCTCAGGAAGGTGCCGCGTAATACTTCTTATAGTTTCGTTATTCAAGGAAGATTTTCTTCGAGATGCAGTTTGCTTGTCTGAAATCTAATTCTCCCCCCCCCCCCCC
>MCJB01005502.1:11068-59383 GCA_002018475.1 Nicotiana obtusifolia
CCCCCCCCCCCTCTTTTGTTTTTTCTGCATCTTTGGGGTCGCAATTTAAGCCCAAACCATTTAATTCGCGCAACTCGTCCAAGTGTGGGCCGGTCATTAATATGCCCATTTGTTGAATTCAGTACATCTTGATTCAACTCATCTCAGCGCATCTAAAGTCGGGCTAATTTTTAGCCCAAATTGATCCATGAGTAACTTTGCTAAAATATCTTTAAAATATTCTTTTTTATTTGATATGTTATATATGACCATAACAAAGAAAAAAATTTATTTGATAATTAAACAATTCATAAGAAAATAACACACATTAATTAAAGCTTTATAAGAGTTGGATGGGTTGAGTTATGACCCAATGTTTAGCCCATCTTGACTTATCCCATTTCAGCCCAAGTAATTTTTGTATGGATCATTGACTCGCCCATTGTGACCCGCCCAAAATTAGTCCAACCCGCTAATTTGATATCCCTATGCGTCTTTTCGTAGATCTATGGTTGTGATTTTGGCACTAGAATATCTTTAGCATGGATAGTCAAATAATACCACTATATGCTTTTTACGCAGGTTAAGTTTGATGGTGGCATGCACTATTAGAAACAGGCTAATTTCCGATCGTCAAATCGGTCGAAAATCGAATTTTTTTGACAAATTTCCAACCAAAAAATATCGGTTAAAAAACACGTGGTCTTAAAGTATTTGCGACCGAACCAGTCGAAATTCTCGATGGTCGCAAACTGAAAAATAAAGGATGCACTTGAATTTAAGTGATTGCGACCGAATTGGTCGGTAAATTTGCGACGGACTCGGTCGCTAATTAAAACAAAATAAATAAACAAAAATTAAATTTTCCGATCGATTCAGTCGGAAACTTAAATAATAAAATTAATATTTAATTAAATATTCCGACAGAAATAATCATACATATTGAGTATAAATTAATTAAAAAGTTTCAGAAATTCACGATTTGTGACCTAATCAATCGCAAATCTAGGTAATTTCTGGTGATATTTACGACTAATTCGGTCACAATTCAGCCCGAAATCTGGAAATTTTTGCAGAATTCTGCTCTATTTTTAATTACACCACCTGCCAAATAAAATAGCCAACCAAACACCTAAAACAGCCAACCAAACACCTAGTATAACAATTCAAATTCAATATTTACTACAAACCGAACAGTAATATTTATATCACTCCAACCAACTAATCAAACAACATTAACGAGGTTTGTTACAAAATTTGCTCATAAGGCCATCTCATATTAGAAGCGAAGCTAATTCATGCACACAGCCTCTTTAACCTTGGTATAAGGGGTAAGTAGTGCATCACCTTCACCGAGATCTTCTTTTTTGTATCATTTGTGGCATCCTTGTAACGAGGCTTGTTATAAAATTTACAGTTCTCTAGGGATGCATCATCCTTATAAAATAATATACAACCATTCTCACAGCAATGAATCCTCTCTATGAAAAACCCAACTTGGAAGCCTATTATTTTGCCATGTAGAAATCTTTGGTTAGGTCAATGTAACTCGGTTAAGTTCATTCGTAAGCCCAATGATAGAATTCATGCCCGATTGAGAAATAGAACTATCCGACTTATTCTGAAATAATCGAACAACAACAGACAACTTGGAATGCACTGAGCCTTCATACAACAGACAACTAGCCTCTTCTAACTATTTGAAAAATAGCTTAGCCTCAGCATTTGGTTCAAATTGAGCCCCCGGGAACATCTCAAAGGCATTCCTCATCATGTCATTGAATCTAGAATATTCAATATTGTTCTGCACTACGGTACTACCCTCCTCACCACCAAAAGAATTATGAAAATCAACATCATTTACGCTATCAAGATTCTCCTCATGAGAAGTCCACACATAATAATTTTTCTTAAATCCCTTTTTAAAAAGATGACATGTAACAACATCTTCTCCCAATAACTTAATGCACTTGCATTTCACACAAGGGCATCTGATCGTCCCTCCAATACGAAAATCATCAAATGTCCTTGCCTTAACATAAATCCAGCAACTCCTTCTTTAAATTCATCCCTTAACCCCACACAATTAGGATGATTCCTATTATACATCATCTACGATGTGCAAATGCCATCTACACAAAGAAAAAAAAAAGTTGACATATTTATTTTGTTTATACTAATTACTAAGTTATATTCTCCCAAAGGTTATTTAAATAGTTTACCTCTATATTTTAATATAATACTCGGGTGGTTTCAATATTAATAGGTACATTAAAATATTATAAGACAAAAAAGTCCTAAAACATATAAATTAATCTAATTTATTTCAAATTAGCATATAATAGTGCTCCAATACTTATTTGACTGCATTTTCTTCATTTCATTCCAATAATAAATAATATAATTAACACATAGATAGGGCATGGAGAATTTTCAACTTGAACATACAAAATATGTAACTCTTTAATTATTCCAACTTGAATAAAAAAATTATACATTCAAATCTTAACTAACCTAACTTGAATGTATAAAAATTCTAACTAAAATATTGTTCAACTCTATGAGAGAAGTATTAGCGCTTAATTATTTTTTTATATAAACAAGAATTTCATAATTGCAGAAAATACCCAAATTATTCTAAACTTTTTCTTGATTTATTATTGGATGCATACAAGTATATTAGTCATTCACAAGAACATCTAACTAAAAAGGAAAAAATAGCTAATTAATCTAGACGAGCAAAGTTTTAACAAGTCACTATACTATATTACAAAAATTATTGCTAACTTATCCATACTATATTACAAATTATATAGCTAATTTATTGTACACGGTCGAAAATCGGGCTCGGAACGCAAAGGGTTGAAGATTGACCCCAAGTTTCATCAAAGCAGAACGCGAAGTTAGAATGTCTGTCCTCGAGAACGCTGAGCCCGTGATTCAGAACCGACCCTAACCCCGAACATGCTCAAGGTAAGATCGTCGAACCAAAATAATAACGGAAGGCCAAAATATTTGTAACAGGTCGCGCATTACGGTGGGAGTCTTGGCACGAATCAATAGAACCGCTTAATTAGCAAATCAGGAGATTCTTTACCTTATACAGAATTGTATCTAAAGTAGGATTCCTCTACTATATAAAGGGGGGTTTAATTATTTGTAAGAAGATTCCTGATCATTAAAAAAGTTGTATATTGATCTCTTTAGTTATTATTGTCTGATTATTCTATTTTCGACCCCGATGGCAACGTTACATGGCCCAAGGGCAGTCAACATACAAGGCCAACACCACCTAACTTGTGTGGTTTGTATTTATTTTTTATCATTAATTTTAATTTCAATTTGATTTCTCATTTTTGTATCAAATTAGATCACATATCCTTAAAACCACGAATAAATTCAATTGTTATCCGATTTTGAGGGTAAACAGTTTGGCGCCCACCGTGGGGCTAAGGATAATAATGGTTATTTGATACAAATCTCCATAACACACACAGTGCTTCACACTTTCTCTTTGAAGTGTCTTTGATTCCAGGCTATAATACAGAAATGTCAAACTCTCAATTGGTACCTCTGCACGTTGACAAGAGTCCGGTCACCAAGGTAAAAATAACAACATAGCGTCCCGTAACGAGATCCCGATTGCAGATCCGATTGACGCTAATTCACACGTGGCTGTTGATGCGGATCCGCCTACCGACCCCGCAAATAGCATTCATAGAGGAGTCCGATCGATAACTTGAAACCCCAAAATGTTGAAGGGGACGGGATCAGCCTACGAATAATCTTCGAAATATTTCAGGCTCAACAGACGACGATAGCTCTGTTACAAAACTGAAGCCATGTACCGAACAGGGTTGAGCTCGGTCTTTCCCCGGAAATTACCTGCAGGGACGAATCAGTCGTAGGAAGGTCGAATGAATATGATTCGGGGGAGAACTCCGAAATTATAAAGATGCTCGAGGAGCCGAGAAAACGGATAGAATCAGGGGAGAAAAGATCGAGGCAAATGACAAAAAGATGGAAACCTACAATTTCAGAGTAGACCAAATCCCAGGGGCACCCCCGGTGTTAAAAGGTCTGGATTCCAGGAAGTTCGTGCAAAAACCTTTTCCACTAATCGCAGCTCCGAAGCCGATCCCCAAGAAATTCCGTATGTCCGAAATACCCAAGTATAACGGAACGACCGATCCGAATGAACATGTAACCTCATATACATGTGCTATCAAAGGGAACGACCTGGAGGACGATGAGATCGAGTCTGTTCTGTTGAAGAAATTTGGGGAGACCCTGTCAGAGGGAGCTATGATATAGTATCACAACTTACCTCCTAATTTTATTGACTCATTTGATATGCTTGCAGATTCTTTTGTAAAGGCATACGCAGGTGCCATCAAGGTCGAAACCAGGAAATCGGACCTTTTCAAAGTCAAACAAAAGGACAACGAGATGCTCAGAGAGTTCGTGTCCCGATTTCAAATGGAATGAATGGATATGCCACCGGTCACTGATGATTGGGTTGTTCAAGCTTTCACTCAGGGACTCAATATTCGAAGCTCGGTGGCTTCATAGCAACTAAAGCAGAACTTAATAGAATATCCGACTGTTACATGGGCTGACATACATTACCGGTATCAATCAAAAATCAGAGTCGAAGATGATCAGCTCGGGGCCCCTTCGGGGTCCGTCTATCCCGTTAGAGCTCTTAACAGAGTCAAAAGGGATATTGATTGCGAACCAAGATTGAACAGGGATCAATATCAACCATATCATGGGGCAGAAGAATTGGTGGATCCGGGCAGAACCCTTTAAGAAATGAAAGGAGAAATGACCGAGGCTAGAGCAGCCGGGTGTTCATAATCAAAAGCATCTTCGAAAGTCCCATCGGGCATAAAGAAGCACTGAGGCTATCGGAGTACAACTTTAATGTCGATGCTGCCACTATTGTATCGGCTATCGGTCGCACCAAAGATGCCAAATGGCCTCGACCTCTACAATCCGATCCAATCCAAAGGAATCCTAACCAAATGTGCAAATATCATGGCACTCACGGTCACAGAACGGAATATTGTCGGCAACTGAGAGAGAAAGTAGCACGGCTATTCAATAACGGACATCTTCGAGAATTCTTGAGTGACCGAGCCAAGAATCATTTTAGGTACATCAATTCTGACAAATAGACGGGGCAAGAAGAACCTCAACACGTCATCAACATGATCAGCTATGGAGTCGATACCCCTCAGGGGCCAATGTTGAAACGCACCAAAGTATCCATCACTAGGGAGAAACAAACTCGGGATTACACACCAAAAGGAACTTTATCTTTCAATGATGAGGATGCGGAAGGGATTATACAGCCCCATAATGACGCACTGGTAATATCTGTACTCGTACATAAATTAGAGTTAAACGTGTGTTAATCGATCCAAGTAGCTCAGCCAACATCATTCGATCAAGGGTCGTGGAGCAACTCGGTCTACTAGACCAAATCGTTCCTGCAGTCCGAGTTCTAAACAGATTCAACATGGCATGTGAAACCACTAAGGGTGAAATAACATTGCCGGTAAATACCGCCGGAACCATTCAGGAAACAAAGTTCTGCGTGATCGAAGGGGACATGAGGTACAATGCTCTGTTCGGTAGACCATAGATCCACGACATGAGGGCGGTGCCTTCGACGCTACACCAGGCGTTGAAATTTATGACGCCCGACAGAGTTAGAACGGTCTACAGGGAGCAACTGGCCGCAAAAGAAATGTTCGCGATCGAAGAGGTGATGCCAGCACCTACAGTTCCAACATCGAAAGGCCTAAACTAAGTGATCGAAGACAGGACGAAATAGCAATCACTGATACCGTCTTCGGCAGATCTGAACAAACAAGTGTATGTCAAGGATGATGAGTATGGGATTCCCAGATCTTTTATCACCCCTAATAATTTCGATGCCACTAAATCGAGGATCGAGGAACTAGAGCAAGTCATATTGTGAGAGGACCTGCCGGATGGAAAGGTATACCTGGGCACGGGGCTGTCCGAGCTTAGGATAAAACTCATTCAATTTCTTATAACTAACGAAGATTGTTTCGCTTGGTCCCACCTCAATATGACAGGTATCCCATCGGAGATAACCACTCACAAGCTGAGCCTGGACACAAAGTTCCATCCAGTTAAACAAAAAAGGAGGCCCCAGTCCGAAATCAAACATGCTTTCATCAAGGATGAGGTATCTAAACTTTTTAAAATAAGGCAGGAGGTCAAATACCCGGATTGGTTAGCAAACATAGTGATAGTCCCTAAGAAAGGAGATAAATTAAGAATGTGTGTAGATTATAAAGATTTGAATAAATCATCCCAAAAGTCTCTTTTTCCTTGCCCAACATCGACCGCATGATCGATGCTACGGCCGGCCACGAGACCCTTAGTTTTCTCGACACATATTCCGGGTACAACCAAATACGGATGGACCCGGCTGATAAGGAAAAAACTTCCTTCATCACTAAATATGGCACATACCATTATAACGTAATGCCGTTTGGGTAAAAAAATGCTGGTGCCACATATCAACGCCTAGTAAACTAAATGTTCGAGAAAAAAATAGAGAAGTCAATGGAGGTTTACATTGACCATATGTTAGTTAAGTCCCTGCGAGCAGAAGACCATTTAAGACATTGGCAGGAAACATTTAGTATACTGAAGCAGTATAACATGAAGTTGAACCTAGAAAAATGCGCGTTTGGAGTGGGGTCGGGTAAGTTCCACGGATTCATGGTATCCGAATCGGGGAATCGAGATCAATCCTGAAAAGATCAAAGCCATCGAAGATATCACGGTCGTGGACAATGTGAAAGCCATGCAAAGGTTGATCGGGCGAATAGCCACTCTAAGGCGATTTATTTCGAGGTCGTCCGACAAAAGCTACTGGTTCTTCGCACTGTTGAAAAAGAAGAACAAAAATGCCAGCAAGCTTTAGAGGAACTCAAAAGGTATTTATCAAGCCCGCCATTGTTTCACACACTGAAGGCGAATGAACAACTGTACCTATACTTGGCAATCTCGGAGATAGCGGTAAGTGGATTTCTAGTTCAGAAAGAACAAGGTACGCAATTTCCAATTTACTAAATTAGTAGAACCTTAGGCGAAGCCGAAACTAGGTAGCCCTACCTAGAAAAACTAGCGCTCGCGTTGTTAAGTGCCTCTAGGAAACTGAAGTCGTACTTCCAATGTCATCCCATATGTGTCATAACGACTTACCCTTTAAGGAATGTTATGCATAAGCCCGAGCTCTCGGCCATAGGAATAAGTGGGTACGACATTGAGTATCGACCTCGGACCGCCATTAAATCTTAGATTTTGGCATATTTCGTGGCCGATTTCACACCGACACTAATACCCGAGGTCGAAAGAGACTTGTTAATTGACTTAGGAACTTCCTAGGGAATATGAACCCTCTTCACGGACGATGCCTCGAACGCAAAAGGGTCCGGACTTGGCATCGTATTGAAGCCACCGGCAGGTAATATAATTAGACAATCCATTAAGACTGTGAAATTGACTAACGACAAGGCCGATATAAAGCCATAATTGCAGGCCTTGAACTAGCCAAGAGCTTGGGAGCGGAAGTGATCGAAGCCAAGTGCGAGTCGCTTCTTATGGTAAGCCAAGTCAATGGAACGTTTGAGGTCAGAGAGGAACGGATGCAAAAGTATTTGGACAAATTGCAAGTGACATTACATCGGTTCAAAGAATGGACTTTACAATATGTACCTCTGGATCAAAACAGCGAGGCCGACGCCCTCGCCAACTTGGGATCGTATGTCGAAGACGATGAATCCAACTCGGGAAAAGTCGTACAACTTATGATGCCAGTAATGGAAGAAGGTCACGCTGAGATCAACTCGATGAGCCTAACTTAGGATTGGAGGAACAAGTACGTAGAATATCTCAAATCCGGTAAAATGCCCTCGGATCCAAAAGAGTCGAGGGCCCTACGTACAAAAGCGGTCTGATTTAGCCTGTCCAAAGACGGAATCTTGTTCAGAAGAACATTTGATGGCCCACTCGCGATATGTCTTGAATCGGGCAATACTTAGTACGTTTTGAGGGAAATCCACGAGGGTACTTGCGGATATCATTCAGGCGCCGAGTCATTGATTCGAAATATAATCAAAGCCGGTTATTATTGGGTCGATATGAAAAAAGACGTGAAGGAATTCGTTCAAACATGTGATAAATTCCAAAGACACGCCCCGATGATCCATCAACCCGGGGAGATGCTCCATTGAGTTTTATCACCATGGCCGTTCATGAAGTAGGGAATGGACATCGTTGGTCCTCTTCTGTGGGCACCAGGTAAAGCTCAATTTATATTATTTACGACTGATTATTTTTCTAAATGGGTGGAAGCTCAGGCATATGATAAGTTTAGAGAAAAAAGGTCATCGATTTCATTGGGATCACATCATATGCCGATTTGGAATGCCAGCCAAGATCGTATGCGATAACGGGAAGCAATTCATCGGTAACAAAGTAACTAAATTCCTCGAAGATCATAAGATCAAAAGGATCCTATCGACACCCTACCACCCTAGTGGGAATGGACAAGCTGAATCAACCAACAAAATCATACTCTAAAACATTAAAAAGAGGTTAATCGATGCCAAAGGGAGATGGTAGGAAATATTACCCGAAGTCCTATGGGCATACCGTACGATCGCGAAATCCAACATCGGGGCCACCCCGTTCTCTCTGGTTTATGGCGCCGAAGCTTTGATACCAGTCGAGGTCGGGGAGCCAAGTATCAGATTCCGATATGCAACAGAGGAATCAAACCACGAAGCCATGAATACGAACCTAGAGCTATTAGATGAAAGGCGCGAAGCCGCCCTTGTTCGGTTAGCTGCCCAAAAGCAACGAATCAGGAGGTATTACAACAGAAGGGCCAACCTTCGATACTTTAGCGTCGGGGACTTAGTACTAAGAAAGGTCACACCGAACGCACAGAGTCTGAACGAGGGAAAGCTGGGACCGAATTGGGAAGGACCTTATCATATCATCAAAATCACCGGAAAGGGATCCTACATGCTCGGAACAAAATAACTACTGAACAACTGGAATATAACTCACTTAAAGCGGTAATACTGCTAAGGTACGGCCCCGTTCTTTATTTTTTATTTACATTATAAACTAACGCTTGCAGGTAGCAAACAAGGGGCCATACGAGATGTTAGGCCTGAAAGCACGCATTGCACTCTTTTTTCCTTGGACCGGTTTTGTCCCAAATGGGTTTTATGACAAGGTTTTTAACGAGGCAACAAGTAAATCGTGCTAACTTAGATTCGAAGACCATTAACGAATCGGTGACAACAGCACTCGAGGCCTTTCTTCGATCAACCCCGAATACTGGGGGCCACTTTAGCATGGAAAGAGACTTCAGTATCGAAGGGTTGAAGATTAATAGGATTCAATGTAAGGACCAAATGGTCAAATGAACCGTGCTCGCATAGACTACTCGAACCCTGACACAACTTATACACATACATTACTATTATGCACAAGAATAAAGAGAAGTCTTTTCTTTGCAAACGTCGTGTCTTTTAAAACTTTTCCTTTAAAGGAATTCCTTGCTCACGATCCCCTAAAGGTAACGAGCCTAAGGGTCGCCTTAACCTGAGTTCATATAATCACTCTCTCACTCGGGGACTGTCATCCGAAAAACAAACTCAGACATTCCAAGTTATTAGATCTCGGGGGCACGAAGCTTATTTGGCAGTGCCCGAACTATAAAAGCTAAGGCCATTCCGGGTTAACGAAATCCGAGGGCACAAAGTTTATTTGGCAACGCCCGAACTATAAAGGCTAAGGCCATTCAGGGGTAATGAAACCCGAGGGCACAAAGCTTATTTGGCATTGCCTGAACTATAAAGGCTATGGCCACATAAAAACGACTCGGAGACGTCTGAAAGCCGTAACAAAAATAACAAGACATTGAAATTTCTTAACCGGTTCTAAAGGCTACGCCCGGCAGATTATAGAACTAAGCTACTATAGGGAAGAAAGTTTTCGGTAACATGGATTCCCCACGATGCCTCGAAACGAAATAATATTAGAGGCTTGAGCCTTTGAACTTAATCTAACTATGTCATGCTAAAGCATTTCGATCTTTGCGATTACAAATAAAAAAGCAAAGGAAAAATTTGAAGGCTGTGAAAGGCAAGCCTTATGTATATATCAAAAATCCTTTTTTACAAAGGCCGAGCAACCTTGATACACAGTATTGAGCACAGAAAGGGATAAAATTGAACACAAGCGACTTGATCTCGACCGGGTCGCGCCTCGTCGTCGGGATTTCCGAGATTTTCTCATTCTTCGGACCCAACTGAACCCTCGGAATCATCCTCTTTGGGATAGGCTAATTTTCTGGCCTCGGCTTCAGACACCTTGGCATCTTCAATCTCTGCAGATAAGTCAAAACCCCAAGCGTGGACTTCCTCGAGCCTGCCTACGGGAGTGCCACCTCATACGCTCGACCAAATTTTTTGATTGGTCTTGAGCCGCCTCGGCATCAGCCTTATACTGAGCCACTATTTTATTAGCTTCAGGTTTGATCACGGCGGCTTCCGACTTGGCCATTTTGATCTCCTTCACTAGATTATCTCGATCTGAGACAAATAAACCAATCCGGGTTTGAAGCTCTTCAGCTCTTTTGGTCTGGGTCTCGGCTTTTTCCTTTGCCACTCTTAGCTGGGTCTCTGCTGAAGTTAGTTGTGTCCCAGCTGCCTCTTTTTCCGAGGCCAGACGATCCTTCTTGCCCCTCCACTCAACGGCCTCAGCTTTAACCACATCCATCTCATTTTGAAGCTGATCGTTCCGATTGAGTTTTTGCTGGAAAAATCAGTCATTGAATCAAATTCGTCAGTGACGTTTGAGCTCTTCCCGATATCAGAGGAAAGCCTTGTTGCTCCCCAACGCACACGCAAGTATACGTGGTTGACAAGTAATACAGGATTGTGAGTCCGGATTATCGTACCCAAGGGACTTAAGTTAGCTACTTTATAACAACTAATATAGTTATTTAACAAGCAAGGATCAAGCTTAATAGATGGTTTATTCTAAATTGTAATTCTAATTTATATCTAAGAATTGCAATGAACAAGTATGTGTTTTGTAATTAATAAAACAAAGATTCCAGGGTTGTGATTATGTTTCCAATCCTATTGCGTTCTAATTGACTTATCGTTCATATAATTCATGTAAGATTGCTAATTGATCGATAATGATACTCATAGCCTTCTTCCGAAGTACTATTCGCCTATCCCTAGCAAGATTAACACCTATATTCCTATGGAATTAATCTAGCAAGAATGAAATAAGAACACGATATTCAATTAAGCATGGTGATTAAGTATATTCCTATCCTAACCACGAATCCGCCCCTTTAAAAAGGTTAAGAACATGCTTTCTTCAATTCTTATTCCAATCTAAACATAGTTTTCCCAAACATAGCATAGATGATTGATAGAACTTAATTGATGGCCAAAACAATCAAGCAATTAGGCATAGAATTGAAGAAACAATCATATTCACATGAATTATTAGAACAAAATCGTCAAGTTAGAAACACAATATTCATGCCTAATCACAACCCCAGAACAAGGGATGATTAGCCACTCATGTTCAACAAAATCAAAATACGAAGTATTGAAAAACTAAATAGAGATACTAGACAGAATTGATGAACTGAGAATTGCTTGTGTTGTTGATGTTCCTAAGCCTCCTTAGCTTCCAAAATCACGTTGTCTTCTTCTAAGATAGGTTTAGGGGTGTTTATATAGGAGTTGGGAAGGTTTGGGGTCGAATTGGGGGTCTCCTAGATGGATTAGGATGGTTTCCCGCAGTCGGCGCCCTGCGCCCCCCAGGGGACTGCGGGCAGTGACTTCTCCAACTTTGCTGCCTCCAGCGCCACAGGTGGCGCCAGGCGCTGCCTGTGGCGCCCAGTCTTTCTTGGTCCGGTTTCTTCTCGTTTTGGCTCGTTTATTCCCCGTTTTCGCCCCCGATTACTTTCGACTCATTCCTACACATAAAAACACATTACATTAACATGAATCAACGCAATTAACTTCCCAAATTCATAAAACAAGAGCTAAATATGAGATAATTTACATAGCCTTTTATATCTTTTCTACCAATTATCAAGCCTCGTGGTGAAGTACCGAGGCCTGCAAGCACAAAGGAAAATGTTATGATTGCTTAAGATAAAATCTAAGTACATAATAGAGGATATCCCTAATTGCCCGATTCAACGCCTGTTGAGCTTCGTTGGACAGGCAGGGTGCTTCTACCTCATTCATTTTGGCTTGATCTTCTTTGGTCACCAAATACCGAGGGTAACTGGCCACCTCTACAAGGGCGGAAAGAACCCAGGCATCTTCAGGAAGGGAAAAAACCACGACGCATTTTCGATCTGGATATGCGCTCGGGGCAGAGAATCGATCGACCAATTTCGGACTAAACAAAGTCCCGCTTGTTTCTGAGGATGATCCCTTCCTCGGTATCTCTAAATTACCAAACCCAATAGTGTCCTCCATGGCCATCAAATCCACACCATCGAAAAAACCACGGAAAGGGTCTTTCGATCTATCGGCATCCTCGAGGGGCCGTTCTTTTGCTACTTGGGCCTTATTAAACATCGACTCTGTGAACGAACGCGAATTGACGACCTCAATCGGACCAAGTGCTCCCTACGGCATTTTCCTCGTATCAAGAGAAGCCTCAGCTCCTGCCCCCGCCTCGGCTTCCTCGACTTTATGAACAACGACTTCACCTACCATGGTTCGGAGGCTCCTTGCCCTTCGAGCTGGGACGACACAATGGCCACTAGGTCAAAGTCTTCGTCCTTCCCCTCGGACTCATCCCTCAATCAATGGAGCAAGTCCGAGGACAATGATTGACCGCTGGCACTTCCCTTGGGCTTGCGCGCCAATCTTTTCTTTGGTCTCTTCTTCTCGAAGCCCGGAGAACTCGAAGCCCTTTTTCTTTTCTTCTCTTTATCTTTCTTTGAAGCAGGGGGCTCGACGTAAGTATCATTGTCCACGGGCGGAGGCCTCATTTCAACATCTTTTGATAAACCTGCAAAAGAGAAGCAAAGCATGTTAGAATTCGACGGCGTAAAAATTAGGCCGAGTGTAATTAAAAGAGAAAATCTTACCATGAGATCGCGCCTTCCGCCGGCCCTTCGAAAGCTCGCACCATGCGTGCTCGGAATATGATTTTTGCGATACGATCCCCTCGACCCATTCCTTGAGTTGAGGAACTGCGTCCGGCATTCGGGCGACGGCTGCATCATAGAAAATTGATAAGAATAAGAACAAAAGGGAAATGATAAACAAATTCCCAAAGGCAAAGATATACTTACGCTTCATGTTCTATTTTTCAAGGAATGGCATGTCCTCGGCCGGGATAAGGTCCGATGTTTTCACTCAAACAAATCGGCCCAACCAACCTCGGTCCCGATCCTCGTCGATACTTGAGAAAGTGGCCTTACTGGCCCGTCGGGCAAGCTTTATTAGCCCCCTCGATAGATTCAGGGACTGTACAGACGCATGAGATGATTGATGGTGAAAAGGCACCCTTCGATCTTATTTACAAAAAAGCAGAGGAGGATAACTATCCTCCAGAAGGAGGAATGAATTTGGCCTAGTGTCACTTGGTACCTTTTACAAAAGGCGATGATGACCGGGTCCAAAGGGCCCAACGTGAAGGGATAAGTGTAAACACTTAAAAAACCCTCCACGTGGGTAGTGATTGCCTCTTCGGGCGCTGGAACCACCATGCACTTTCCGATCAAGTTGTAGTCCTCTTTGACCTTACCGAGAACAATGTCGATGATCGAACAGACGTATCTCGAGACCGGTTCACACCGGCCCGGTATTGAGGAATTTTTCTCAACGTTGAAATCTGCTCCGGTTGGACACCCCGAGGGGACGAACATTTTTAGGAGAGGTCCCGGTATCGGTTCCTCGATGACAATAGGCGAAACGTTCTCAGTCGATTTTGAGGAAGAGGGAGTTTCTTTTTGGGGAACGGATTTTGAGGTCTTTGCCATTACTTTTGAATAGAAGAGGAAGAAAAAAGATGCTGATAAGAAGGAGATATAATTTGTAGATGCTTATGAAGGCTTTCAGAAAACTAGAAGGCAAGAGGTTTTGAAGATGAAAGTGATAAAGTTTCTTTAAAAAACACGAGTATTTGAAGGTAAAGTTTCCAAAGAATGGATAAAGAGGGTATTTATAGTTTCTCAAAACAGCGGTTCACATCCCGAAGCGGTAGACCGTTAACTGACACGCATTTAATGCCTTAAAGGTTGCACCGATGGGACGTTTCTGCTATTCGTATCACTTACGTCATGAGTCTGTCGTCACTTGTCGGAGCAAGAATCAGGAGCTCGTATGGTGAGAATCTGAGGCTCATATCGTTTTTGTCATTACTCTCCGAAAAAAGAGGGGACTATCTATACACGGTCGAAATCAGGATCGATTAATACATGGCAGATCGGGCTCGGAACGCGAAGGGTTGAAGATTGACCCCGATTTTTCTCAAAGCAGAACGCGAGGTTAGAATGTCTGTCCTCGAGAACGCTGAGCCCGTGATTCAGAACCGACCCTAACCCCGAACATGCTCGAGGTAAGATCGTCGAACCAAAATAACGAAAGGCCAAAATATCCGTAACAGGTCACGCATTACGCCAGGAGTCTCAGCACGAATCAATGAACCGCTTAATTAACAAATTAGGAGATTCTTCACCTTATACAGAATTGTATCTAAAGTAGGATTCCTCTACTATATAATGGGGGTTTAATTATTTGTAAGAAGATTCTTGATCATTAAAAAAGTTGTATACTGATCTCTTTAGTTATTATTGTCTGATTATTCTATTTCCGACCCCGGTTGCAATGTTTCTTGGCCCAAGGGCAGTCAACATACAAGGCCAACACCGCCTAACTTGTGTGGTTTGCATTCATTTTTTATCATTAATTTTAATTTCAGTTTGGTTTCTCATTTTTGTATCAAATTAGATCACATATCCTTAAAATCGTGAATAAATTCAATTGTTATCCGATTTTGAGGGTAAATATTTATACATACTAAATTGCTAAATAATGCAATAAAAAAATTATCTTGTACCAAAGCCGTCGAATTCACTGAACTAGAGATATTGTCGGACCACCAACGGAGGGGAGAAGAGCCACCGGATTCACTGCAACAAAAAAGAGTTAAACAAATTGGGGCAAAAACAATTATGGGGAAGGGAGGGGGGTGGATGGGGGAGAGGGAGAAGGAGAGTGAGAGAGAGGGAATTTGTGTGTTAATTACCTTGTGTGGAGAAGAAATAGGTCGGATGGGAGAAGAAGAGGAGAGGGGAGGATAGAAAAAAAATTAGAGAAGAAAGAAGAAAGAAGAAAAAACGGGTGTGTGTGGGGGTGGGTGTTGTATAAAAAGAGGGTCGATCGATTCGGTCGCAAATTTCTTGACTAGTCAAATCTGATTTTTTTTATTTAGCATTTCCGACCAAATCGGTCGGAATATTTATTTTATTTTCTTAATTTTTCTAACCGTTTCGATCGGAATCTCCGAATTAATTTTCGGGGTATTTTCCGTGTATTTGATCGATGAAAATGGTCAAATTTAGAGACAAAAATTATTAAATAAATAAAAATATAATTTTGATTATATTTTCAATCGAAACGGTCGGAAATTTCGACTGCCTTATTTCGGTCAGAATTTTTCAGTCGAAAAATAACTTATTTTTAGTAGTAAGGTGACCTTATTTTGGCCCTTTAGGACATGCTTCCGAGCATCTATCAATTGCATCAATTACATGAGGGACTAAAAAGAAGGAACACACTAAGGAGTAAGAGTGTATGTTTCTTGTGCTCATGGTGCTAATATCGTGGTTTCAGCTGACGACAAGCAATCACTTTCTTTTTCTCATTTGTAACTTGTTTCGACATATTCTTCCCAGTGATTTTACACGTAAAAAATATGCTGGGAATTTTTTATTTCTAATATACCTTCTTTAGAAGGTTGAGCTGTAACTCGTTGTAAGGTTAAATTTCTACATTGTCTGTATATGCTTGTAAATTTTAATTGATGACAATGTACTCTCTCATACATTAGTTGTGCTTATAAAAAGTAAGTCTCTCGTGAATTATTGGTAGTTTTTTTTTTCCTAGAAAAGAAAGGGACAAAATAGATTCTCATGAAGCGCATCTGGTTTAGTGTGATTAGAGGAGTAGGTCAAATACTGGCAGTCTGAGTATGGATTTATTTTATTGACTGCCCACTGTGTTTGAAAAATCAGGAATCAAAACTTTCTCCTCCTATTAAATTACACTGCTTGTATTTTATGAAAGATATGCACACACCAACTGGCCTGGAGCAGATTATTACATTGGCTAAATATGCAAAGACGTATTGAAGACGGGAAAACTGAACTCCAATGGGCTTGTCGCATAGCTATGTTTTTGCTATGCCAGTTTGCATCACATAGCGGATTTGTGAGTTGTGACGGACAAAGTACATAGAAAAATTGTGCTGCATTTGAATATCAGCAGCCAGGAAGATTTCTACGGGGGAAAGGACTCTGCTTAATTTGAATTTTTTTCCTTAGAAGAGTCTTTAGCCTCTGCTTCTTGTTGTTAGCTCTAGATTACTATATAATCCGATAGCATTGATCTAATGATAGGATAGTAGATGGTAAGCATCTACTTGGTTTTGTAATTATGCCTTTTGACTAATTGAATTTTCTTTTTAATCCAAAAAAAAAACCACAGCAAGAAGAGATCTTGAATTTGAATCCTTCAAGTATTTGGCTCAAGAAGAAGAATCTATATTTCACAGTAGCTGACATCCTGTAGACCTAAATAAATAAATAAAAGTATTTCTTCTACCAATTGAAATATTTTTGATAAGTTGGTTCTAACTGTTCTAAAATGAATCCTGAATCTCTAAGAATATTTGAGAATTTAATAGTTCATTTTTTCCTTCTATAATAACTTTTGAATTTAGATTTAAACTTTGCCTCATGGTTATTTGTTAAATTTATTTATGATATAATATGTATCTACATAGCAAATGAATAGCCAGTATGGCCAAGCTTCTAAAAAAAATGCTTTACGAAAAAATACTTTTGGTGAGAAATAGTTCGTGTTTAGCTAATAATTTGAAAAGTAATTTTGAGCAACAAGTAGTGTTTGGTCAAGCTTTTAAAAAGTGCTTTTAAGTGTAATTTTTTCAAAAGTACTTTTGGAGAGAACCTACTTTTTTCTGCTTCTCCGAAATGGCTTCTACTCAAAAGCACTTTTTTCATTTAAAAAGCTTGGCTAAACACCTTAATTTTGACCCAAAAAAAATACTTTTGACTAAAAAAAGTACTTTTGGCCAAAAAATAAGCTTGGCCAAACATGCTAGAAGTCTTGACTAGGGTGCTTATCGGGCGGATCGGGCGGGTAATTACATTTAACGGTTCGGCTTATTGATTATCGGATTATAAATGTAGTAATCCGCTAGCCATCTAATAAGACAACGGGCGGATTGGTAACGGATTAACGATTATCGGGCGGTTTATCGGTTAAACCAAATAGAAATTTTTATAGCAATCAATACCAAACGGTCAAATGCACAGTTCAAACTGTCTTTGTTAGTTTTTGAACAATCAATACCATTAGCATTATCATCCACAAAACAATTAGAAAATCCCACTTACAGACACACTTCAAACTCTTTATAAGTGAAGTAACGAAACAAACCCCACTTAAGTAAAATGGCCCGGAGAGGAATTAAATTCATGTCCACTCATAATTCATGAGAAGACAGAGATGACTGTCATTAACTACAGACAGTTCTATCATTCTAAATACAACAACTTATGCAACAATGTAGTAACAAGTTTATAAACATAGGGGTAAAAGTATAAATATAAAAATTCTTAACGGGTTAACGGTTTACCCGATAAGAAAATTAAGTAATTCTCCCACAAATCGTTAAGCCGTTAATTATAAAATCTCAATCCGTTCACCATTCATTACCTCGATAATCCGATATCAATAAACCAATAAGCCATCGATTCGATTCGATTAACGGTTTCAGTTCTGTGTTGAATAGCCCTAGTCTTGACCAAGTATATTAGAAACTCAAGGTAATTGTGCGGATACCAAAATTATTATTTTAATTGAAATATGAGTCTCTGTCCAACTTAAATGTTTGTATATTCTTTTTATTTTTCATTAATTCGAATTTGCGCAAGGTTCATTAAAAAAAAGCATTTTCTATTTTTTTTATTCTCGAGACTTTAACTTGAAACATCTAATTAAAGGTGGTTGATCCTATCTATTCTAACATCATCCTCAATGGTGACATGCAGTATTTTAAAAAGGCGTTTTCTGGACAAGCCTGGGGCGAGGCGTATCAAAATCGCATCGAGACATACTAGCGGGACGTAAGTATCGTGACGCGTAAGCCGTGACATTTGGGGCATTCGCCTAGGCATAAGCCCGAACATTCTAGGCGTTTATTTGGCACATAAACCCCAAGAAGTTTTACAAATTTGAGCCAAAATTATTTAATAAATCTTTTTCGTTTAACTTAAATATCCAAAAATTAACTCATAATAAATTTTCAAACTAAAAATCTCAAAAAGTCAAAAGATTTTTTTTAATTGTTTATTCTAATTTCATAATCTTTACTCTTTGTGGTTTACTGCTCAATAACAAATACACATTAAACTTTTGTTTGCAAGTACAAACTACAAAGTAAAGAGTTTTATCCCCAATTCTTACTCTGCGTCACGCTTACATTTTCCTTCTTTATGCTTTATCTTTTACTTTTTTTTTTTTTTTTTTTTTGCATTCTTTAATTTATTCTTTTCAACTTAGTTTTTTTATTATCTAAAATGTCTTTTAGTTCGCTCTAGTTTAGATATTATTTTGATGACTCTAATCTAGTTATTTATATTATATAATGAGTATATGTGATTAGTTATTTAGCTTTAGGTTTTTAAAACAATAACTTTATATTATTATTATTATTATTATTTGAATTATTAGGAACTCAAGTATTATTTTTATAACTATAATTATGTTTTATCATAATCATGTTAATTATAGGCGTAATGCATCTTTACATCTTTTACATTTTCAAGTAATTTTTTTTGTATGGTTCATGCGCGCGCGCGCACATATATATATACACACACACACCTACTAATAATTTTATAAGTTTCTTGATTTTTTATAATTTTATGAATTTTTATTTATATTAATTTTATTAATTTTTAAAATATTAAAAATTAAATACACATGGGGCTTACTTTTCGTACCTCAGGACTTGCCTTGTCCCGCATTAAATAAAACGTCTTGCCTTTCGCCCACGCTTTTAAACACGGTTATATGTTTGCGTTGTTTCTCTTAATGCGTGCTGAAAGATCAATTTACACCAATTGACATTTACATAGATATTATAAATATCTTATTTGTACGCATTAAATATTTGTCACAAAATTAAGTTCCTCCTGCATACTCCCAAAACAAACATATGACGAAATATTGATTCGGAAGTGTATTCATGATAGCCTCACTAGCAAACGCACAGCCACAATCTGTTGGGTACTAAAATCTCACGTTATTTTTGTCAGCAAACTAACGAAATGCACCTATAAAAAATAAATGTATATATTCTCTAATTAGTTAAAAGCCAACGCAAGTGTCATTTTACTGTCTGGACTTATTGGTACATCTATTTTAATAGTCAGCGGAATAATATGCCGTGACATAATGTTCAAGGAACAAGGAATTATACTTTTAAATTATTTAAAAAGTAATGACATGTAATTACTTATAATAAGTGTTTACCCTAAATTTCGGATAACAATTGAATTTATACGTGGTTATAAGGATATGTGGCCTAATTTGATACAAATGATGAATAATATAGTGAGAATTGAAATTAAAGGATAAATAGAGAAGAAAAGCAAACTAACTAAGTTAGATACTCTTGACCGTTGAATAATCCTTCTTGAGCAGAAATGGACTATAGCAAAAATTGGAATAATAGAGGGATTTAAGAGAGTGGTAAACTGTTTCTTTCTTTTCTTGATGATTCGTGTAAAAAATGTCATCCCCTTAAACGATTACATCCTCCCTTTATATAGTGGGGAGATCATCATCTGGTAAGTCATTATACAAGGTAAGAATCTCTATACAAGGTAGAATATTTCTTGATTTTGCTACTTTAACGGTTCTATTGATCAGTGCCGAGATTCCCGCCGTGATGCTTATCTTATCGCGGATTTTCCGGTCCTTCGTCATTTAAGTTCGACGATCTACCCTTGGACATTCTCGAAGCCGGGTTCGATGGGCTCGGTATTCTCGAGGTTGGATGTTCTGGCTTCGTGTTCTGGTTCGATGATGTTCTGGTTCGATCTTCGATCCTACGCACTTCGAGTCCGATTTATCGAGCGGTAGTTAAACTTGATGCTAACCGTAGAGGCTCGAGCCCGATTTTAACTATATATAAGTGGGCCCGAGTTTGACCGCATACAGATAGTCCCCTCGTTTTTCGGAGAGTAACGACGAGAAATGATATGAGTCGCAAATTTTCATTCTGATAAGTGACAGCGAGCTTCTGACGCGTGGGGCATGGAAATCAAAAACGTCCCATCAGAGAAGCCAAATTCCTATTCTGATAAGTGACGGTAACCTTATGACGTACGCAATATGAATCGAAAACGTCTTATCAGAGATAAACTTTCGCAGCATCAGGCTTGTGTCAGTCAATGTTCTGCCACTTTGGAATGCGAACCGCCGCTTTTGAGAGGCTATAAATACCCTCTTTTGCCTTCATATTTAGATGGTTGCGTTCATTGTGAAATTATGTTGCTCTTATCTTCAAGATTTCTAGTTCTCTGAAAGTTATTCGCAAGCTATCTTCATCCTATATTTCCCTTGCATCTGTACCTTTTGATTTCTTTACTTGCCCAAAATAATGGCGAAGACATCTAAATCCGTTCGTCAGAGACAAACTCCCTCCTCCTCTCAACCTGTTGATGTTGAGGAGACCACGACCGAGCCTCCCCTGAAAGCGTTCGTACCAACTGGATGTTTGACCTGTGCCGATTTCAAGGTAGATAAAACTTCCTTGGTACCGAGCCGATGCGAGCCGGTCACGAGATATATCTGTTCAATTAACGACAAAGTTCTCAACAAGTTAAAGGAAGACTGCAACTAGGTTGGTAAGTGTGTAGTGGTTCCTTCGCCTGAAGAGGCGATCACTACCCACGTGGAGGGTTTTTTGAGTGTTTATACTTACCCCTTCACATTGGGCCCTTTGGACCCAGTTATTATTGCCTTTTACAAAAGGTACGAAGTGACCTTAGGTCAAATTCATCCCTCTTTCTGGAGGATAGTCATTCTCCTCTATTTTTTTACAAGCAAGATCGAAGGGTATCCCTTTACCATTGATCATCTCATGCGGCTGTACAGCCCCCAACTCTTCCGAGGAGGGTTAATAAAACTTGCTCGTCGGGCAAGCAAAGCCCCTTTCTCAAGCATCGATGAGGATAGGGATCGGGGCTAGTTGGGTCTGTACGTTCGAATTAAAAACATCGGATCTGATCCCGGCCGAAGATATGCCATTTCCTGAGAAATGGAATATGAATCGTAAGTGTTGCCTTGCCTATCAATATGTTCATTATTCTTCTTTTCGTCCTTTTTCTTACCAATTTCATATGATGCAGCTGTATCTCGGATGCCGGCCACGATTCCTCATCTTAAAGAGTGGGTCGAAAGGATCGTATCCCAGAGACCATATTCTAAGTGCGCATGGCGCGAGCTCTCGAAAGGACGATGGGAGGCCCGAATTCATGGTGAGATAAATTACACTCGAGCTTAGCTCTTTATGCCATTGATTTCGAATTCGTTTTACTTTTCCTTTGCAGATCTATCAAAGGACGTCGAGATGAGGCCTGCGTCCACTGGCGATGAGGTTCCCATCGATCCCCCTGCTTCAAAGCAGGATAAAGGGAAGAAGAGAAAAGAAGCCACCAGTTCTCCAGGCCTCGGAAAGAAGAGACCGAGAAAGAGGCTGGCTCGTAAGCCCAAGGGCAATGCTTGTGATCGTGTGTTATCCTCGGACTCACTTCGTCAGTTGAGGGATGAGTCCGAGGAAGAAGAGGACTTCGAACTTGTGGCTAGCAAGCCGCCCCAACCTGAAGGGTGAGGGATCTCCGAACCTGGAGCCAGTGAAATGAACCCTCGACAAGCCGGGGGATCCGAGGTAGGGGCAAGAACTGGGGTTTCCCCCGATGTAAGGAAAGCTTCGCTGGGAGTCTTAGGTCCAATTGAAATGATAGACTCGCCTTCTTTCTCAGAATCGATGTTCAATGAGGCCAAAACAGTAAAAGAGCGTTCTTCGGGCAGATACCATAGATCGAAAGACTCTTTTCGCGGTTTTTTCGATGGAGTGGACACGACGTCCGCGGAATACATTCTGGGCTCGGCAACTTAGAGATACCGAGGAAAAGTTCATCTATTGATACAAGTGGGATTTTATTCGGTTCGAAGTTGGTCAACCGATTCCCTGCACCGAGTGTTTATCCTAATCGGAAACAGACCATATCTTTCACCATTCCCGAAGATGCTAGGGTTATTTCCGCTCCTGTCAGGGTGGCCAGCTATCTTCGATATTTGGTGACCGAGGAAGATCAGGCCAAAATGGACAAAGTGGATGCGTCCTGCCTGTTCAACGAAGCTCAACAGGCGATGAATCGAGTAATTTCTGACAATCCTCATCCGAAGTTCATTGGTTTCTACCTCAAAGTTTTAATAAACTGTAACGTCCTCCTTTATGCTTGCAGGCCTCGGTACTTCATCACGAAGCTTTTCTTCTATTTCGGGAAGAGTCAGGATGTTATGAACGACTCGAAGGGGAAATTATGAGTCTTCGAGCCTAACTGGATCTTGCTCGGAAGGACAATGCTGGCTTAGTCGATCAAGTAGAGCAAAAGCTCGATCAGATTAACCAACTTCGATCTGAGATAAAGACAGCTAGAGTTGAGGGTGATGGGTGGAGGAGCAAGATGGATCGGCTGGCCTCGGAGAAGGAGGCCTTTCAGGCACAGTTAGCTTCCACAAAAGCTCAGCTTGGAGAGGCAAAGGGGAAGATCGAGGCTCTGACCAAGAGTACGGATGAACTCCACTCTCGAGTCAGCATGGTTATCTTAGATCGAGATGTTATAGCTAACGAGCTAAAAACAGCTAAGTCGGAAGTCGCCGTGGTCAAAGCCGAGGCCGATGAGCTGGTGGCCCAATACAAGGCCGATGCTGAAGCCGCCCAAGATCAATCAAGGAATATGGTTGATCATATGAAGTGGCAATCTCGCCAGCTCGTCCTCGAAGAGATCCACGCTTGAGGTTTCGATTTATCGGTGGAGATCGAAGACGCCAAGGTAGTCGAGGCCGAAGCCTGAAAGTTAGCTTTCCCGGAAGAGGATGATTCCGAGGACTCAGGCGGATCCGAAGACTGAGGCACCCATTTCCTTTCTTTTCCTATATTTGATATCATGTATCGAGGTACTTCGAATTTGTAGAAAGGACTTGCAACATGTATATATGCAAAGCTTTTTTCTTGTCTTTGTAGCTTTTGAAATGCCTTAGCTTTAAAGCATTACTGACTTGGTATGACTTTAAACTTTAGAGTTCCATTAACTCGAAACGGCCTTAGCCTTTTAAGGTTAAGGGTATGCCTTAGTAGGTCTTACTTCCCCTCGAGTTCAATTAACTCGAAACGGCCTTAGCCCTTTAAGGTTCGGTGTTTGCCTTAGTAGGTCTTACTTACCCTCGAGTTCAATTAACTTGAAACGACCTTAGCCCTTTAAGGTTCGGGGTTTGCCTTAGTAGGTCTTACTTCGAGTTCAATTAACTCGAAACGGCCTTAGCCTTTTAAGGTTCGGGGTATGCCTTAGTAGGTATTACTTCCCCTCGAGTAAATTCGTTTTTCAGATGAGTCCCCGAGTGAGGCAGTGGTTATTCAAACAAAAATTAAAGTGGCCCTTAGGCTCGTTTGATCGGAGACAGGATGTTTGTATACAAGAGACTTTTCTTTGTTCTCGTTCATGCGTGTGTACAATTTGTGCTAGAGTTCGATCAATCTATCTGGGCACGGTTCCTTCGACCGTTTGACCCTTACATTAAGTCCTAATGATCTTCGATTCTAGAAATATTTCCACAAGCTATAGTGGCCAAGCAGCCCCCTAGTATTCGGGGTCGACTGATGATTGGCTTCGAATACTGTCGTCACCGATTTGGTATCGGCCTTCAAATCTAAGTTAGCACGGTTTACTGGTTGCCTCATTAAAATATGGGTCTTCACTGAGTCTGATTATAGACAATATCATTGCACGTCCCGAGCCATTTTTTTTCGGGATTGATCTCGATTCCACGATTCGAGACCATGAATCCGAGGAATTTACCTGAACCTACACCAAACACACACTTTTCCGGGTTCAACTTCATGTTGTACTGCTTCAACACACTGAATGTTTCCTGCAAATGGTTTAAATGGTCCTCTGCTCACAGGGACTTAACTAACATGTCATCAATATAAACTTCTATTGTCTTTCCTAGTTGTTTTTCGAACATTCGATTTCCTAAGCGTTGGTATGTGGCTCCCGCATTTTTTTTAACCCAAATGGCATTACATTATAACAGTATGTGCCATACTTAGTGATGAAGGAAGTTTTTTCCTGATCACCTGGGTCCATTCGTATTTCCTGGCATCGTAATCAACGGGGGTGATGAAAGATCGAGGAACTCCGTAGTCAGCATCCTCGACATTTACTTGTTTATCCACCTTTGCCGAAGATGATATTTTTGGTTGCTATTTGATTTTGTTCTTGATGCTTTGGCTAGGAATCGTTGGTGTTGGAGTCATTTCTTCCACCGCGAACATCTCCTTCGCAGCTGGTTGCTCCCCATAAACCGTTTTCACTCCATCGGGTGTTGTAAACTTAAGCACCTGGTGTAACGTCGAAGGTACAACCCTCATATCATGGATCCATGGTCTTCCGAATAGAGCATTGTACCTCATGTCCCCTCCAATCACACAGAATTTTGTTTCTCGAATGATTCCAGCAGTATTTATCGGCAACGTAATCTCGCCCTTGGTGGTTTCACATGCCATATTGAACCCATTAAGTACTCGGACTGTAGGAACGATCCAGCCTGTTATGCCGAGCTACTGCACGACCCATGATCGGTTTATATTGGCCGAGCTACCTGGATCAATTAACACACGTTTTACTCTAACTTTGTTTATGAGTACAGATATTACCAGTGCGTCATTGTGGGGTTGTGCAATTCCTTCCGCATCCTCCTCGCTAAAATATAAAGTCCCCTCCGCCGAGTAATTCCGAGTGCGCTTCTCCCTGGTGATGGATATTTTGGTGTGTTTGAGCATCGAACCTTGATGGGTATCCACTCCACCGATAATCATATTGATCGTATGTTGAGGTTCTTCCTGGCTTGCCTGTTTATTTCTGTTTCCAAAGTGATTTTTTGCTCGGTCGCTCAAGAATTCTTGAAGGTGTCCATTGTCGAGTAACTGGGCTACTTCTTCTCTCAATTGTCGGTAGTTTTCTATTTTATGACCGTGTATGCCGTGATATTTGCATATTTGATTAGGATCCCTTTGGGTTGGATCGGATTGCAATGGCCGAGGCCATTTAGTATCTTTGATGCGACTGATGGTAGATACGATGGTGGCAGCATTAACATTAAAATTATACTCTGATAATCGAGGTACTTCTTTACGTCCGATGGGCCTTTCAGAATTGCTTTTGATCATGAGCCCCGGGTTGTTTTGACCTCGATTTTTTCTCCTTTCAGATCTTGGAGAATGAAGCCCGGACCCGTCGTTTTTTCTATCCCCCGTGATACAGTCGATGTCGCTCTCTATTCGATCTTTGTTCACAATAAATTTCCCTTCGAATTTTGTCGTAAGTTCTAACGTGGTAAATGGATCCCGAAGGGGATCCGAGCTGATCATCTTCGATCTTCGACTGGTATCAGTTATGTATATCAGCTCATGTGACAGTAGGGTATTCTATTAGGTTCTGTTTAAGTTGTTGCGAAGCTGCTGAGCTTCGAACATTGAGCCCTTGAGTGAAAGCTTGAACAGCCCAATCGTCTACGACCGGTGGTAGATCCATCCATTCCATTTGGAACCGAGACACAAACTCCCTGAGCATCTCGTTATCCTTCTGCCTAACTTTGAAAAGATTTGATTTCCGCGTCTTGACCTTGATGGCGCCTGCGTGTGCTTTTACAAAAGAATCTGCAAGCGTAGCGAACGATTCAATAGAATTAGGGGGTAAGTTGTGATACCATGTCATGGCTCCTTTCGACAAGGTTTCCCCAAATTGCTTTAACAGAACAGACTCGATTTCGTCGTCCTCCAGGTCGTTCCCTTTGATAGCGCATGTATATGCGGTTACATGCTCGTTTGGGTTAGTTGTTCCGTTGTATTTGGGAATTTATGGCATACGGAATTTCTTGGGTATCGGTTTTGGAGCCGCGCTTGGTGGAAAAGGTTTTTGCACGAACTTCTTAGAATCTAGGCCTTTTAGTATCGGGGGTGCTCTTGGGATTTGATCCACCCTAGAGTTGTAAGTTTTCACCTTCTTGTTATTTGCTTCAATTTATTTCTCCCCAGATTGTATCCGCTTAGTTAGTTCTTCGAGCATCTTCATAATTCCGGGGTTCGCCCCCGATTCACCCTCATTCGATCCTCCTGCAATCGGTCTATCTCTATGGGTAATTTCCCGGGAAGGACCTCGATTTTGTAACTGAGCTATGGCAGCCTGTTCGGCTTGCAACATTTCGAAGATCATCCGGAGACTGATCCCGTCCCCTTCGTCATTTCGGGGATGTTGTGTCATCAATCGAGTCCCCCTATTAATGCTATTTGTGGGACCGGTGAGCTGATCTGCATCAACTGCCACTTGTGAGTTGGCATCGATTGAAATTCCGTCATCGGGTGCTATGTTATTATTTTTGCCTTGGTGATCGAACTCGTTATCAATGTGCAGAGGTGTCGATCGAGAGTTTGACATTTTCGTATTGTAACTAAAATCAAAGACACTTCAAAGAGCAAGCGTAAAACAATGTGTGTGACAAAAAATTGTATCAAGTATCCACTATTATCCTCGGCCCCACGGTGGGCGCCAAACTGTTTACCCTAAATTTTGGATATATATTAAATTTATATGTGGTTTTAAGGATATGTGGTCTAATTTGATACAAATGATGAATAATATAGCGATAATTGAAATTAAAGGATAAATAGAGAAGAAAAGCAAACCAACTAAGTTAGATACTCTTGACCGTTGAATAATCCTTCTTGAGCAGAAACGAACTATAGCAAGAATTGGAACAATAGAGGGATTTAAGAGAGTGGTAAACTGTTTCTTTCTTTTTCTTGATGATTCGTGTAAAAAAATGCCATCCCCTCAAACGATTACATCCTCCCTTTATATAGTGGGGAGTCATCATCTGGTAAGTCATTATACAAGGTAAGAATCTCTATACAAGGTAGAATATCTCTTGAGTTTGCTAATTTAACGGTTCTGTTTATCAGTGCGAGATTTCCGCCATGATGCTTATCTTATCCCGGATTTTCCGGTCCTTCGTCATTTAAGTTCGAAGATCTACCCTTGGACATTCTCGAAGTCGGGTTCGATGGGCTCGGTATTCTCGAGGTTGGATTTTCTGGCTTCGTGTTCAGTTTCGATGATGTTCAGGTTCGATCTTCGATCCTACTCACTTCGAGCCCGATTTATTGAGCGGTAGTTAAACTTGATGCTAACCGTACAGGCTCGAGCCCGATTTTGACTACATATAGGTAAGTTCGAGTTTGACCACATACAATAAGTAAAATCAATAATCCTAAAATAAGACATATAATTTTTATAGCAAGTTAAATTACACTAAGTACAAAATTTCATTACTTCGACATTATATATAAATTAAGTACATGTACAAATTCAACATCAAAGAATATGACATATTCGTCAACGAAACATGTATAAACTTTGAAGTAGCAACAAAATTAGGTGATATTTTCATATTTGTCTAACCTTTATTATGTACCTATACTGATTGAAGTTAGCACATAATGGAATTGACTCGGAAATCATTTTTATAACTTGTTTGGTCAAGCTTCAAAAATCTGTTTATTCTGAGAAATATTTTTTCTTAAAAGTATTTTTGTGAGAAACAATTTATTTTTGGCTAATTAATTTGAAAAGTACTTCTGAGTAGCAATTAATATTTGGCCAAACTTTTAAAAAGTACTTTTAAATATATTTTTCAAAATATACTTTTGAGAAAAAATTAATTTTTTTACTTTTTCAAAACTTAAAAATACTTTTTTACTTCTAAAAGCTTAATCAATACTTTAATTTAAAATAAATTACTTTTAACTTTGGTGAAGCATAGTAATTAGAAGAAACACAAGATTCAAAACCAATGTGTGCACATTAGGCCAATGAGAGAGGTCCACACTGAATTGACGTTAGCTGGCCTAATAATCCTTTTTAGTTTTTACAGCCAGTCTGACTACATTGTTCTTGCATTGAAAGTCGTATAGTAGAAACAGTGGAAAAGTGACATAACGGCACTCTGACCTTTTGTCTTTTTGCTTTTGTTAGCCTTGTTGCCCTAATTCTTGTTGTGTAGTGCATTCTCTTAACGCCGTGAAAAAAACAAACGGCTTTTGACTTTAAACACACTGAATTTTCACTTTCTCCAGCTGTATACACTCTTTGTCTTTTGAAATAGAACAATAAAGATTTTTAATTGTGTGACTTTCATCTCCTTGCAGTGTGAAATTTGGCTGGCACATTTCAGAAGCGTTTGATTCAAAATTTTTAATAAATTCTATCCAATTTTTAATTTTTTTTCTTCCATTTTGGACGTCTGTTTGAAAAGTAGTTTGCACAACAAAAAATAAAATTAAACCTCTTCTTTCTTGTTTGGATGATTGTTACATGTTGTATTGTTTTGTATTATTGCTTTAAATATAATATTTGTTTTGATTGTTACTTAAATTTTATTCGTATCATTAAATCTGCCTTTATATAATGATGAAAAGTGTCATTTTATGGAACGACCAATTTGATGTGGTTGTGTTGTTATTTTATTTTTTTCCCACTCATCTTGCCTTTTTTTTTATTATTAAATAAGTATATTTTATTTTTTACTCTTCTTTTTATATAATAGTACTATCTCGTATCTTACTTTTTCTTTATAATATTGTAAGTTTACTATTCATATTATTGGTGCATGACATTATAAAACGACGATAAATTATATAATCTATTCAAATATTATATACATTAAAATAATACAGTATACTATAATACAATACTATTTGATACATTACGAAATGATATATAACAACGATACAAAGAAGGTGTTAAAGTTTTAAAGCAAACACCTAAGGACATGCTTACTTTAGTATAATGAACCACGTAATAGTTGGAGGAAATTTTCTAACCTCTTTTGTCCTTTCTCTCAACGAACCTTCTGTGGGCGAGTTTGTTTCCTTCAGAAAAAAAAGAAGTGTTTTCTTATCACTACACTTCATTGCAACCTTGCAGATGACTTAGATAGCAGTTCTTCCCTTTAATTGATAACACCAGACTTTCAACCTTTTGATTGGAAAACCAGAAATTTATATAAGAAAATTAAAAAATCTACTAGAATATCATAGTTGGACTTAATACATAAAAGCAACTTTTGAACCCCTTTACCCTACACGAGCATATTATCTTATGAAAATTTATATATAACAAGAAATCTTTTTTAACTTTTATCTTATTTGCACCCCCTTTCCTTTTACTGGCTTCACCTTTGCGTTTGGTATGAAGGAAAATAATTTTCAAAAAATATTTTCTAACATTTTTGTTCTCGATATGGAACATTCTATAATTTGAAAGTATTTCAAATAGATTATCCAAAAAAATCATTTTGTTTCACCTTTCATTGAAAAGTACTTGCTAAGAAAATTATTTTTTGATGCTTAGTTGTTAGAAATCGACTATAACTCTAAATGAATAATTACCAAAGACATTGCTTCAGTTGTCGGTCATATAAGAAAAAGATTTAAGTGATGTTAAATATTGCAATTGTTTAATGAGCGAACTTAAATACTTATTAATACTTAAATAATTTTAATTATTAATAAAATTATATTCTACAATACGATAAGACCATTCACATCAAATCTTTTTCTCTCATATCTCATACACGCTCGGTATGTATTTTGATTCACAAAAAAACTTACTCGTACTAAATATTTATATCATATTAATAAATACTTTAATGTGATTTCACATAGATTTAGCAGGTGTGAGTGAGTCGGCTTTCCCTTTAAGGGGTCGTTTGGTAAGAACACAAGTAATGCAGGGATTAGTAGTGCAGGGATTAGTAATGCAGGGATTAGTAATGCAGGGATTGTAGTGTTGGGATTATTTTTTATCAAGTGTTTGGTTCATTGTATTAAAAATTAATTATGCAATGTATAAGTTTGGATTTAGTAATTTTAAGTCTTATCCATGTATAGCTAATCCATGGATTAGTAATCCCTTCCTTTCCATGGTATTAGTTAATCCATCATATGAGGTATAACTAATCCATGTATTAGGTAGGAGTAAATTGAATTGACCAACCAAACATTGTATTGGACGGATTAAATTTTTATACAGGGATTATTTTGTTTAATACGGCCTACCAAACGACCCCTAAATTCCATGTACCAGATGAAATAAAAGTTACGGTCCGAAAGGCAGAAAGCGCGGGAAATGTAATAGTAAAAACTTAGGAATGAAAATGGCGTGACTTGTGTTTGAAGTTATTATAATTTCTCGTGCTTCATCAATCATCGGCCTCTGACTGCTGCTTCACCAATTTGTCCAAGCAAACTTATGCTATTAGCGATAATTATGTCTCTAATTAATGATGTCTCAGGTGAATATCGTTGGAAGAATTAATCATTATCGAATATGTGCTACCAATACCTTATTAAAAGTGGGAAACTAATTACTTTTGCTTCCAAGTTAGTGAAAATAAATAATCCATCCTGTTCATTTTAATTAATTTTTAGCTTTTCTTGTGGTCTATAATATTTGATTTTTTTAGGTATCTAGAAGGAGTTAACTTTTTTTTTCACAATTGCTATTGGAGAGAGCCTACTAATATATATGTTATATTTCCAACAAACAAATTAAGGTTAATATGATCAATTTTATTATTAATTAATGCTAAAAGATGAATTTTTTTAATATGTGTAAAATAATTAAAAAATCAATTAAAGTGGACCAAAAGGAGTATATCAAGAAATTGTACTATACTTAGAAAATTTTAAAAGTTCCACGAATATTTTGCAAGCTTGCACTTAAGTGTGATCGGAGTTGTGAATGAAGTATGTATAAACCTTTGTGATTAGGATTCAAATCCAATAGAAACGGAAGATATTAGATGATATATTTCCATTCACTTAAGTTTTGGTCCATAAAGTTATTCGATATATGATAGGAGATAGCAAGTACACGATGAAAATAGTCATGATTGTGTAAGCTAACCCAATCTTTACAGGCTTATTTGTAAATTTTAATTGGCTCCTGTTCACATTTTTTTTCCTTTTTCTTATCAACATTGTACCAAAAGTGTCTTTAGAGTCTCCGAGTCGTCGAACGATTCTTCATGAATGAACAATCGAACTATTACCGGAGCATCTTCAAGATTAGGTTGGCGTTTGGACATAAGAATCGTAAAATTTAAAAAAAAAATGAAAAACTTTCTCAAGTGAAAATGGTATTTAAAAATTAGAGTTGCGTTTGGATATAAATATAATTTTGGGTTGTTTTGAAGTTTTGTGAGTGCTCTGAGTAAAAATTTTGAAAAACAACTTTTTGGAGTTTTTCAAATTTTTGAAAAATTCCAAAATTCATCTTCAATTGAAAATTAAAATTGTTATGGGCAAACACTAATTTCAAAAAAAAAGAAGTTCAAAAAAAGTTAATTTTTTTTTTTTTATGTCCAGACGGGCTTTAAATATTGATCTTGAGTGATAAAATGCGTGGAGATTAAAGAAAGACCTCTCGGACGAATCGGTAACTGCATCAAAACACCAAAATTATAAAAATAAAAAAATAAAACTTTTGCATGCTTGTATACAATGTGAAAAATATTTTAATTGGCAACTAAATAAAGTACACTAATTATGGATATGGAGATCATAACGTTTCTTAAAATACATTTTCTTTATTTTTTTCCTTAAAATATCTTAGCGTGTTGAATAGGGTGGCAGAGGGGTCCCTAGGACATCTTTATGGCTGGAGCAAGCTTTCAGTGGAATTGAAGGAAAGCGATAAAAAGAGGAGAGTGTCCTGCAAAATCTGAGGCGTACCAACCGGATGTTGCACATTTACTACTCTTTATTACACTCACCTTCTCCCTTCTCTCTTCTCCAACTACCTTTCCTCCTTTCACTTTCACCTTAACATCAATTACCCTTCTTGAGTCTTGATAACTAAGCAGGCGTTTGGACATAAAAATAGTATAATTTTTGAAAAAAATAGTATTTGAAGTTAAGTTAAAAAATGATACTTGAAATTTGAAATTATGTTTAGACATGCATTTTACTTAAAAAGTTATATTTGAAAGAAAAAAATACTAGATAGACATAATTGAAATTTGGACTTATGACTTAAATCAACTTTTGAACCCCATTTATTATTATTTAATATATATATTTTTCTTTTATGTTAGGAAAATTCAACAACTTATATATATACATATAGAACATTTTATTTTTACATTATTTGCACACTGTAATTTCTTTACAATATTCCCTTCCCCCCGCTAGCTCCACTAATTTGGTATAAACATCGTATGCGTGCATATTTTCTCCTCCATTAAGCAATTTCTCGACGCCTCTACTTCTCTTTCTTCTTCTTATTATCATTAATGTTTCTATGGTGAAGATATGATATGTATGTCATCCAACTCGATTTTTTCTTTGTATAAGTTGACAAAATTATTTTTTCGTAAAACGGTACAGTTGAATTTATATGTGGTTTATAGACAAGTGAATTAATTTGATCTAAAAATAACAGACGAATTAGGCAAAAATATAAGACTTAGCCTTAAAATCGAGATAAACGGCAAATATCTTGGTTTCGGGCGTAGAGCTATCGGGAGCAATAAGAACAGTGCAAATAAACAAGAAAGTAAAATGTTATTTGAGCTTTTGATGAAGTATAGTGTATGCTTGTTAGAAAATTCGTGTCCTTACAATGACGATAGAGCTCACTATTTATAGTTACACCTAGGGAACAAGGTCCTAGGATTAAGCTCCTCTGTAATGACAATTATGTTAAAGGGCCATTGAAGAATGTGTAACGGTGGGCAGTGAATGCCATATTCTCTGTAACGGATCATGCACTTAATGCAATAGAATATTCTTCATTAAATGCTACCGGATAACGTTATTTATTTTTTCTTTATGAGTATTATTCTCTCCTATGACAAGCGGGATTGTTGCCCCCGGGTTTGGCTATCTTCTGTATTCGGTTCCACGTGTCGCTTCCTCATGCGATCATTAAATATGAGCATATTTCACCCTATACAGATAGTCCGCCTACTTTTCGGTGGCATAACTTTGTGTCATCGGGAAGTTGGTAGAGATACCTTTCTTGGCGGGAAACTCTCTGACACCCTCTAAAAATTTTTGACGGTTGATTAGACGCACGTCTCTTCATAATGCCCCGAACACGCGTCATCCCACGATTCAACATCACTTTTGCCGATTATCGAGGTAATTATGGCTACGATTTTAGCCGCTTATTCCTTTACTTATACGCATCAAATTTCTTAATTTACACTTCATAATTCTCTAAACTTCCTCAAACTCTCTTTACTCAACTCGTACTTTGTTCTTCAACTTTTCTTTTGCCTCCGTTTTGAGAAAAAACCTTCCTATTTTTATGATAAAAAATGACTTCTTCCTCCAGAAACCGTAGTTCTTCAAAGAACAAAGGTAAAGTTGATGATGCTGCTCCTCTTACGGTGAGCTCCATCATCCCAAAGAGTCTTGTCACGACTATTCGAAGAGAAGTATCCTTCTGTTCACCCTTGTACATGGTCCGTTAGCGTATACCCTTCTTCCATCCGTCCTTCCAATGTTCCTGCTGTGAAGAAGACTATTATTGTCAAGATTTAGACATTATCGCTCCTGATCTGGCGGAGCGGGTAACCTTATCCAAGAAGGATTTTACGTATTTTTATATGTATCCCTTCACTTTGGGGCCGTTCTCTTTGAGTTGAGAGCTTGACTCCATCATCGTGGAGTTCTGCATCCGCCACCAGGTATGCCTGGCACAAGTAAGTCCTTCTGTGTGGAAGACTATCGCTTGTCTTCGGCGTCTGTGCGAGGAGACGGGAGAGGAGCTAACCCTAGCTCGATTGATTAACCTTTCTTCCCTTAAGATCTTCCGCGGAGGAATGATAAATTTCAGCAAGTGTGGTCACCATGCACTATTATCCAGCATGAATGATGACAACGATCGTCGATGGATGGAACGGTTCGTTGGGGTCGCCACCAGTGACATCATTCCGGCCATGGCTTCATCCTTTCTGGATTCATGGAACCGTACTCGTAAGTTCATCGTTTGTCTCTTCTTCTAGTTAAAGATCACCCAAAGCTGTTACTGATTCTTTTTCCTTTATTTGTTTCAGCAACTCGGTGGGTTCCACCACAGATTGAAGGCTTGGACCAGTGTGTGCAAAAAATTTTGGATGTCACTACGCTCGAGACCCGTACGTAAAGAATTGACCCTTAAATATGGGTGGAAGGCCAAATAATCATGGTAAATTGAACTCACGTTGTCTTTATTTTTCGTATAAGGAAGTTGATAAACCTTTCTTTCTTGTTGAATTCACGTCAACCCAAGGGCTCAGTTGTCGTTCCTGAGGAGGACGTTTTGGCTAATCCTACTGACGCCACAAGGCTGCTGCAGTAGGATTTTACACGAACACGTGTCTCAAAGCCTACTTCTGGTGCAAGTGCTTCTTCTCGGAGTTCCCGACCGGAAAACAAGCAACAAAAAAGGAGACGTTCATCCGCGGCGGGGGGAATAAATGAAAAGGCAAAGGACGCTCCCGAGCCATCTTCAGATATTGTGGTGATAAGCACCTGCGCCCGAGCCGATCCCCGAAACTGTGGTGATCGACGATGATGGAGAAGTAAGTGATGATGGGGCTTCTCCACATAGAAGACGACAACCTTCATCAATTCAACATAATGCTCAATCTGTTGAGTTAGCTACACCAACTGAGGAAGATGCCTCGGTACTCTGGGGGGAGTTTGATGTGGTGAAAAATGCCAACTCACGCATTCGAGTCCCAGCTGCCGTGCCCGGTACTATTGGGCTAAGTACGGGGCCTCTTCCATCTTTGGTTGACAAGTAACCATCAGCTAGCACTGCACCTGCCGTAGCTGCTTCTCACCCTACAATGCCATCTACTTCATCTCCCTATTCTCCAACTCTGCCTTTGCCACCAGCAACTGCTACACTATTTCCGTCAGCCGCTGATTCCCGAGATGAGGATGTTCCTCTTCCCCCGTCTCCAGTTCATGGGCACCTGGGGCAAAATTATGTTGTCCCCTCAGAAGATCTCCAAAGGAGGAGGAGCGCCACCCTCTCGGTTTCCACCAGATGCAATCTGTTGTCCCGGCCAGTGGAGCTTGCTAATTATCTGAAGCCCCTGGCTTTGTAGAAAGATTGTGAAAAAAATACAAACTCTCTCGGGAGAATGTTTGTTGAACAAAGTCATGCACAACACAGCAGCGGCATAGTCTTTGTCTTTTCTATTTTTTCTTCTACTTGTGTTATGGCAAGGTTTTGAATTAGCATTTTTGTTTTGCAGGCCAACTTCCTTGCTTCCGAGGGCCTTCAAAGGCTGTGTTGTGATAAGGAGAAACGTACCTCCAAGCGGGATCAGCTTTTGGCCGAGAGGGACCAAATTGATGCTCGCCTCTCAGAACTGAAAGCTCAAGCTGTTGAGGCCATTGAGTTGGAGGCTTGGTTGCAGCAAGCGAGCAAGAAGTAGTGACCCTTAGCCAAGAGGTTGCCCCGTTGAGGGCTCAATTTGTAGAGGCTAGGGCCAAATGTGTTGAAATCCATAATGACGTTCTTACTGCATCTGATTGTAAGGCTGCCTCCGCAAAAAGATTGAATAATTTGGAGGCGGCCTTAAACTCCAAAGCTGACGAGTTTGCTGCTACGGGGATAAAGTATGCCCAATTGGAACAGAAGCATAAAATCACCATTGAGCATAATAGAATTTTCAACTCTACTATCCGTGACCTCGATGTCAGCCTTCGATCCGTTAGATCCGCGCGGGAAAACCTTTCTGCTGAGGTCGGCCAACTTAAAGAAGAACTTCAGTGCTTAGCGGCTTCCATCATTGTTGAAAAAACATATGCTATGTATAACATGAGGAGAAAAACCTTCGAAGAGGCCAAAGCGGGTGTCATTGACTTTGATGCTGAAATCGCTTAGGCTCGTGAGCTGGAGTTAGCTGCAAAAAGAGGTCTTCTGGCCCGGCCTGATGCTACCAATTCTTCTGGTTGCAGCTATGAGTTCTCGAAAACTAAAGAAGAAGCAGAAGGTGATGATACTGAAGGCCAAAATGATGAGCCGGCGGCAGATCCATCCACTTCTCCTGGGGGCGCAGATGCTTCTCTTCCTCTGGGTCCTGGAGCTGCAATAACTCAATTTTTGTTTCCTTTTTCTTTTCCATATTTTTGTATCTGTGCTACTTTACTGTGAATAGAGTCACTTTTTATCTTAAGTATTGTGCGAACTTTTCTCTTTGCATACTTTTTATTTGAGTATTTGTGCAAGTATCTGCGTACTTTTCGTTAAGTATTTTCGCAAGTTTGTTTTTTGCATTTTTTTCGTTTAAGTTTTGTTTGCGTCTAATCGTGCAAGGCTTTGGGTGCATTTTCCCCCGAAAGCATTTGGATTTCGGGCATAAGTTCTTCCGAAATCAACCTTTTAACGTAAGGGTTTTCGTAAGAGAGGGCCCTCTTATGTTTAGGTGCTCTTGAAGAGGACGTCTCCTGTTCATTACGACATTAACATTTGAAGTACTTGTTCAACTTTCAAATGATAAACTCAACTCATCGTACAGACAAGAAACAAGGTAGAATTAAAAGGACTTTACTTTATTCCTTCCATTTTTAAAAGTACATACTCATTCATTGTGCTAAAAAGAAATTGCCATTTCTTGTAGCTAACTTGTACAACTTGTTTCTACAAGGCTGGCTGTATAGTCCCCGGTTCCGATGACACAATTATATTTCTGGGTTTCGTAGTCCGGCCGAAGTGGCAGCCATTGTTGCCGTATCATTCCCCCTCAGTGTTCGAATGCGAAGAATGCGAATTTGAACACTAGAAGTTTTACACCTTCGAGGATTCCACTAGTGAATTGCTAGATAATCTTCAGTTCGTTAACAAACTTCGCTTCCCCTTAGGAATATATGCTATTGAGCCAAAGATTATCTAACAATCCCCCAGTGGCTTGCACTTGTGAATGGTCTTGGTAATCTCCGTTCAATAGCAAACTTAACTTCCCGGAAAGAACTTTATTATCGAGCAAAAGACTATCTAACCGCTCCGTAGTGGTTCCTTGCTTGTGTGCCTTGTCATTTAAAGGTCTTATTGCTGAAGCTTTCTTTATAGTATGCTTTTCGTTGCTGTTTCGTTAAAAACCTTGACAGAAAAATCCAATTGGGACAAAAACTACAGGAAAGAAAAAAGAGTGCAGCACATACTTTCAGTGTAGGCGATGCTCATCAGTAATAGTATCTTTTGAGGTGTGCCACATTCTAGTTGCTTGGTAGCTTTTCTCTGTCTTGAGTTTCCAACTCATATGACCCTTTTCCAGTGATAGCTAAAATCCAGTAGGGGTCTTCCGGTGTTGGACCTAGCTTCCCCGCATTGAGTTCCCCAGTGTTCTGAGTTACTTTCCTTAAAACCAAGTCCCCTACTTTGAAATAATGGAGGTTGGCTCTTCGATTATAATATCTCTCTATTTGCTGCTTTTGAGCTGCCATCCTTATATGCACCAAGTCCTTGCGTTCATCGAGCAGCTCCAAATTGACTAACATTGCTTCACTGTTTGCTTCTTCGTTTGACCGGAAATACCTCATGGTAGGTTTCACCTACTTCTACCGAGATCAGGGCTTCTGCCTCATACACAAGAGAGAAAGGAGTCTCCCCCATGCTTGATTTGGCTGTTGTTCAGTATGCCCATAGTACACCTGGAAGCTCTTCAGGCCATTATCCTTTAGTTGCTTCCAATCTCTTTATGAGATTTTGTATAATCACTTTGTTCGTTGATTCTACTTGGCTGTTTGCGCTCGGATGATAAGGTGATGATGTGATCCTTTTGATTTTCAAATTTTCAAGGAGTTTTGTGACTTTTGCCTATAAATTGCGGCCTACTGTCGCAGGCTATCTCTTTTAGTATCCCAAATCTACAAATTATGTTCTTCCACAAGAAATCTACCACAAACAACCCGTGTGGTGCGTCGGCCCATGCGGTGCGCCTGTGCATTTTTCCCAGAGCTATTTTCCTATTTCGGCTAGGAAAGGGTGGTTTCATCCGGGCCCGACCTACTTGTTACAAATACATGGAAAAATATTATTTTCTGGACTTTTGACATACTTTCGACCTAAGGAAGCTAAGGAAGAGTTGGAAAAACACAAGCACAAGGATTTCATCATTCCTTCCTTACTCAAGACCCGAGTTTAGATCGCATCTATGTTTTCCTATACTTTAATTATATTTGTGATGAATTTCTCCATGTCTATGGAGTAATTCCCTTTAGGGTTTGATGGATTTAGTGTATTGATCATTGTTTGTAGATTATAACTCTAGTTTTATGTATTGAATCGTTTTGGAAGATTTAATTGTTGCATCTATATTCACTAGTTCATGTAATCGAGAGAGGCATAACTTGTGATATCTTTGCATTATATTGTTGGTTGAGTTCATAGATTCTTCTAAGTAATTGAAAGAATCTAGTTGAATCATTGATTAAACCTAGTTAGGAAAATAATCGAAAGAGGTTTTCCTAAAGACCAATCCACTATGCATTCTTGCATATCTTCACGGTGCTTAATTTGGTTCATCTCGTGGGGTTAAGACTTAATCGAGAGAGGAGTTTCTGTTGAACGTTTGAACTAATGATTGAGTGAAATCGAGAGACTCACTTGAACATTATAAGTGAATTATCTAGAGTTAGATCCTGGACAATTATCTTGCACCAATCCTGTCAAAACCCTATCTTCTCTACTGATAACCTTATTTGCTTATTCCTTGTCTCAATAGTCACTAGTCAATAGTTTTAGATCCTTAGTTAAATTTAAGTATAAATCATATATATCTTAATTGTTGATCCTCCTGGATAGAAATCAAGCTAGAAACTATGAGAATACTGATTAAATCCAATCAGTGTGGATACGATATTATACTATACTATCTTTGATTAGCGAGTATAATTTAAGTGTGTGTTTTGCGCTCGTCAAATTTTGGTGCTGTTGCCTGGGATTGGCAATCAATAGTGTTCAAATAAGTTTTTGGTGCTAATTCAGGAATTTTTATTTTATTTTATTTTATTTTATTCTTCACGGGTTTCCTCTTCCGTGTGTAGGCAACAGATTGACTCCTTTGGTGTATGACTCGATCTTCTTCAAAGGAATTGATTCCATACAACCCAAAGGTAGAAAAGAGTCTGTGAAAGTTGAGGAAAGAGAAAGAACTCACCGAAAAGTTCTTGGGGCAACCTTTAACCCAAGAACACATGGCTAATAGTGGTGAAGATGAGGCAAATCTAGCTGCAAGAGAAGCAGCACAACAAGAAGCTGCATGAATAGCAGCTAAGACAGCCCGTAGAGCTGCTGATGAGACCGTCAACGATGATGGGGGTCGAAAATTCAATCTAAACCGACCCTTGATTGAAGATCAGTTTGAGAATGTGGTACCTAGGCCTGGTAGAGTATTGGGTATTTATGCCAGACCTATCTACAATCAGGGTCTGTCCAGTGTCAGACCATCACCAGTAGTAGCAAATAACTTCGCGTAGAAGCAACGCTTGCTTCAAACTATCCAAAACAACTGCATTTTCAAAGGGAAGGTGAACGAAGATCTTAACATTCACTTGATGGACTTTGAAGAAATCATGAACACCTTCCAATACAATGGAGGATCAAAGGATGCAGTATAAGGGCATTCCCCTTTCACTGAAGGATGACGTGAAGCACTGGCTTTGTAGCTTACCAACAGGGTCGATCAGGACACAGGAAAATATGAATAAAAAAGTTTCTTGACAAATACTTCTCAGCTGCAAAAATAGTGAAGTTCAGAAGGGAAATTCACAACTTCTGCCAGATGAACACCGAAACAGTTTTTGAGTCTTGGAAAAGATTCAAGGAGATAGTAAGGAAGTGTCAGCATAATGGGATTGAATTGTGGATGCAACTTCAAGACTTTTGCGATGAACTGACACCTCCCTCACGACGAACTCTAAACATCGCAGTTGGAGGTCCTTTAATGAAGAAGACTCCTGAGGAGATTGTGGCAATTCTTGATGAGCTCTTTGAAGATGCTAATTAGTGGACTGTTGAGAGTAATGATAGAAGAAGATCAGCTGGGGTTCATCAAGTAGATTCTAACATAGCAGTGCAAGCCCAACTTCTAGATACCATGGCGAAAGAGATAAGAAAGTTGACCTTAGCCAAGGTCCAGAGCCAACCATCTCCAGTTTGTAATTTATTTGGAATGGGTCATCCAATGAATGTCAGGCCGTAGCTACAAATGAAGTGGTAAATATTGTGGGAATCTTTGATAGAGGCAACTACCAGAGTGGTAATAATTTCAATCCTATGGGACAGAGGCACCCAGTTTTCGTGGAACTCACCAAATGGTAGCCTGAACTCATGGCAGCAAAGTAACTCTAGAACCTAGGGGCAAGGAGCTCCGGGTTATCAAAATCAGAGGCAGCAGTATCAGCCTCCACAGTCTAATCAGTCTAGCATGGAAGATATAATGAAGGCCTTCATTATCAAGACAGATGAGAGGCTTGACGCCCATGGTACTTCTATTGAAGAACTGGGCACATCTTTTCGAAACCTAGAAAGACAGGTTGGACAACTAGCTACTCTAATGGTTAAGAGGGTTACAGGAATCCCTGCTGATACTGAGAGAAATCCAAAAGAAATAATAAATGCAGTGTCTTTGAGGAGTAGGCACAAGTTAGAGGATCCCATAGCAAAGCAAAAGGATGAACTGATTGAGAAACAGGTGGAGATTGTGGGCCAGTAGAAAAATAACAACATTCAAGAAGGAGAAGTGATGCTAGATGAGGATTTTAAGAAGAAAGGGAAGATTAGAGCTCAGAAAAAGAAGAAAAATGATAATGCAACAACTACTGAGACTGATGAGAGCAAGTACATGCTAGCTCTACCTTTCCCCTAAAAGCTAAGTATAGAAAAGCTGGACAAGTAGTTTGAGAGATTTCTGGAAGTACTGAAATACGTTCATGTAAACTTACCATTCACAGAAGTGCTTTCACAGATGCCTGCTTTTGCTAAATTCTTAAAAGAGATCCTTAAGAAGAAGAGGAAAATAGAGGAGACCTCAATGGTAAAGCTCACAGAGCATTGCAGCGCGATATTGCAAAATAAATTCCCATAAAAGTGTGGAGATCCAGGGAGTTTTACTACACCTTGCTTTTTAGGAACTATTAATTTTGATAAATCCTTATGTCATTCTGGTGCTTCAGTTACTTTAATGCCTCTATCTATCTACAGAAAACTGGAGAAGGAGATTGGAGAGAGATAAGGTCTGCATCCATATCTTTGCAGCTGGCAGACCAGACGGCTATAACACCCGAGGAGATAGGGGAAGATGTGTTAGTTCGGGTGGATAAGTTTGTGTTTCTTGTGGATTGTATAGTGATAAATGTGGAGTAAAACAAAGAGGTCCCCCTCATCTTAGGAAGACCATTCTTAGCGACGGGTAGAGCTATATTAGATATACATGAGAGAAAACTCATGCTTAGAGTGGGTGAAGAGACATCGAATTTTAAGATGGACGTAGCAAAGTGGGCACAAAAGGACAAACTAGTTACGAGTGTTGAGTGGAAAGTAAAGGGCTCAAAAAAGAAGGTTGCAGTGAGCAAGAAAGATAAGCGTGGGGTGTACCCAAAGATGGCCGAGAAGAAGTTGTCTACATGGTAGTGTGCATTAGTTTGGGCGCGAGGAATGGAGCCTGACTTCGACTCAGACCCCGACTAGATGTTCAAGGAAGTTTCCTTTACTTTATGCTTTTTAATTATGTGCCATGGAGACATGCCACAACTTAAAGTGTGGGGTGGGGGATATTTGTATGTATGTATTTATGTATGTATATTAGTTGTTTTTTTATTAGTTGTAGGAGTTAGAGATAGAAAAAGTTGAAAAAAAATAATTCTAAAATTTTCGATTTTTCCCGACGATGGATATCATCGACAGGTTTCTTGAGGGATTAAAGTTGAAGGAAAAAGCACAAAAAGATTTTCTTTTGTTTTGTTTTATTTTTTTTTATTTTTTTTAGATAGTGCAATGATTTTTCCTTGGTTTTTCTTTGTGTCGCGGTTCTTTTCCAAGGGTTTTTACTTGAATCGAGTGTAGTTAGTTTTCTTTTCTTTTCTTAGGAGTAGAAAATCTTGTGTCGTTGTGCTAGATGAAAGCAATATCTCTTGACTTTATTATGCCTTGAGAATAGTAAGTGCTTTAGTTGTGACGCTTAGGCTCATGTTTTGACTCTTGTATAAGCACCTCAAATTGTATGATTTTAACTTTGCTTAACTGCTTTAACTAAAGAGTCAGGATAGATCCGATCCTAAGTCAGTTATGTGCCAATGTGTGTGTGAGGTTTTGTGATATTCTGTGGATGTCGGTTGATGTCTAGAACTTACCCCGTGTGTTTGTAAAGCGAAATAGTAGTCTTGTTCAGTCTAGGAAGTGATATAGGCATATCTTTGTTGAGTCAGATATATGCTTTTACCCACCAAATGAATGTGTATCATAGTTAACCCCCTTTGAGCCTATAATCGTGTTTCTTTGGTAACCACATTACAAGCCTTACCCATTTGTTTGGATTAACCATCTATTTGAACCTTTTACCTCTCGTGAGCACTTGAATCTTTTATGAACTTTGTAAAACTAAAGTGTGGGATGTTGGTTTGGCTTTTGAGTGGAACTATTGAAATAGGAGAAATGTGCATTATTTTGAAAAAGTAAGAGCCACTTGAATTGAAAAAGAAAAAAATTAGTTGTATTGTTGTGAAAAATATTCCTCGATAGTGGTAACTCTTGATGTATTCGTGCTTAAAAAAGTTGGGATTTGACATATATTGATGTGAAGGTTGGAATTTGGTTATAACATGTGTGGGGTTTAAATTGTTAATGTATATGTATTAAAGTGCTTAGGGAGGTGTAGTCACTATATCTAAATCTATCCTACACGTCCTGCAGCCTACATTACAACCAAGTAAAGTCCTACTTGATCCTTGACTGAATGAGTTCAATTAGTAGAGTATTGCACTAGGGGCAAGCCTATGGTACGTCTTCTGTGGCATATGAATTTTAATTCTGAGATTGAATGAATTTTACGGTATTGTGCTTAATCTATTATAAATATTCTTGGTGTGATGAGTTAGGAGAGTTGTTTAAAAAAAGGTCGTGTCTATGTGAAGTGTAGTTTGATTGCTCGAGGACGAGAAATGGTTTAAGTGTGAGGTGTTGATGGTAGGCTATAATATCATATTTTAGTCGCTTAGTGCACTCTAATGCACTTTACTTGTGTTTGAGCGTTAATTGGTAGTGTTTTGCACTGATTTTGTATTTTATGCCTCGTATGAGTGATTCCGAGTTATGTAGATGTTGTGGAGCTAATTTGAGCTATTTGGAGCTTTGAAGTTTGAGTAAAAGCCCAAGGGATTAAGCAGCGATCGTGTTCGAGGGTCGAGGACCAAGTCTGGAAATCAAAAATCAATGTTGAAGCCGTACTTTGAAGAAATTACTCTACTACGGTGCGTGGGGTGGCACGTGGTGCACCATGGCTGTGTAAATCCTGCTGCGTGACAAGTTTTAAGCTCTCTGATAAGCCCCACAAGTACCCCGTGTGGCAGGTCGCCCCATGCAGCACGCCTATGCATTATTCCCAAAGCTATTTTCCTATTCCGGCTAGGAAAGGGTGGTTTCATCCGGGCCCGACCCTACTTGTTATAAATACATAAAAAATATTATTTTCTGTACTTTTGACATACTTTCGACCTAAGGAAGCTAAGAAAGAGTTTGGAGAACACAAGCACAAGGATTTCATCATCCTTCATTACTCAAGACCCGAGTTCGGATCAAATCTATGTTTTTCTATACTTTAATTATATTTGGTGTATTGATCATTGTTGTGGATTATAACTCTAGTTTTATGTATTGAATCATTTTGGAAGATTTAATTGTTGCATCTATATTCACTAGTTCGTGTAATCGAGAGAGGCCAACTTGTGATATCTTTGCATTATATTGTTGGTTGTGTTCATAGAAAGAGGCTAGCTGAGTCATTGATTAAACCTAGTTAGGAAAGTAATAGAAAGAGATTTTCCTAAAGACCAATCCACAATGCATTCTTGCATATCTTCACGGTGCTTAATCTAGTTCATCTCGTGAGGTTATGACTTAATCGAGAGAGGAGTTTCTGTTGAACGTTTGAACTAATGATTAAGTGAATTCGAGAGACTCACTTGAACATTATAAGTGAATTATCTAGAGTTAGATCCCGAACAATTATCTTGCACCTATCCTATCAACTCCTATTTTCTCCAACTGATAACTTCCTTGCTTATGTTTGTTGCGATAGCCATTAGTCAATAGCCTTAGATTCTTAGTTAATTTTAGTTATTAATCATATAAATTGCAATTGTTGATTCTCCTGGATAGAAATCAAACTAGAAACTAAGAAATTACTGTTTAAATCCAATCTCTGTGGATACAATATTATACTATACTATCTTTGATTAGGGAGCATAATTTAAGTGTGTGTTTTGCGCTCGTCGGTGGAAGTGGTCCGACGATATCCATCCCCCACTTCATGAACGACCATGGTGACAAAATTGAGTGCAGCGGCTCTGCCGGTTGATGTACTGGTGCTTAGCGTTGACATTTATCACATTTTTGAACATAAGTTTTGGCGTCTTGTTCCATCCGGGGCCAGTAATCTCTAGCCTTACTAATTTTAGTAATAAGGAATCTGCACCTGAGTGATTTTCGCAAATCTCTTCGTGAACTTCTCACATACCATAATTAGCTTCGGAGGTTCCCAAACATCGGGCCAATGGGCCTTAGAAAATTTTTCTCTATAGTTGACCTCCTTAGAGGCTATATCGCGCTGCGTCAGTGCGTAACGCCTAAGATGCCTTAGGATCTTCAGGCAGTTTCCCATGTTTGAGGTAGTCAATAATTTTGTTTCTCAAGTCCCATACCAAATTAGTCGCATTTACCTTGTAATAGCTATCTGCGTCCAGTACCGAGTGCATAAGCTGTACGATCATACCGGACTCCGATCCTTTCATTTTCGTAGACGAGCCAAGGTTAGATAGTGCATTTGCTTATGCATTTTCTTCCCTCGGAATATGCGTGATTGACCACTCCCGGACTAAGCGAACAGAGCCTGAACCTTTATTACATATTATTGCATGTGTTTCCTCCTTGGCTTCGAAGATCCCGTAGACCTGATTTACCACCAACTGGGAGTCGCATCTAATTTCTATGACCTCGGATTCTAGTTCCCGGGCCACTCGAGTCCTACTATCAAAGATTCATGCTCTACTTCATTGTTAGTCAGAGGAACAGTTCTTATGGCCTGCCTTAGAGTTTCTCCCGGAGGCGTGGTTAACCAAGTTCGTACCCTTTCACATTGGAGGCTCAATCCGTGAACAAGGTCCAAACTCCTTATGTCGATTCTGACACCATTACTGCTTCTTTAGTAGCCGGAGGTAAAAGTCCTGGACTGAAATCGGCCACATTGTCAGCCAAAACCTGTGGCTTAATTGCAGTCCTAGGTTTATATTCTATGTCAAATTCGCTCATTTCGACGGCCCATTTGGCCAGCCTGCCTGAGAGTTCAGGCTTATGAAGAATATTCCTCAGGGGAAAAGTGGTCACCATAGCTATCAGGTGATTTTGGAAATAAGGCCTTAGCTTTCGAGCGGCGACTACGAGGGCTAAGTCTAATTTTTCTAGATGTGGGTAGCGAGTTTCTACTCACGTTAGAATTTTACTAACTTAACTAATAGGAGATTGCGTACGTTCGTCCTCATGAACTAAAATGGCACTTACTGCTACCTTTGAGACTACTGAGTAGACCAACAGTTTTTTGCCTTCCTTCGGTTTCGATAGTAACAGAGGACTTGATAGATACCTTTTCAAATCCCTCAAAGCCTATTGACATTCCAGGGTCCATTCGAATTTGTTCTTTTGTTTGAGCAGCGAGAAGAAGTGATGGCATTTCTCTGAAGATCGGGAAATGAATCTGCTCAAAGTGGTCAATCTCCCCATCCCTTTGAACCTCTTTTACGCTTGATAGCTGGTCCGGGATGTCTTCGATGACTTTGATTTTATCAAGGTTAACCTCAATCCCCCTTTGCGTCACCAAGAATTCTAGGAACTTACCGGAGCTGACCCCGAACGCACACTTCTCGGGGTTAAGCTTCATAATGCTTCCTTAAGATGTCAAAAGTTTCTTGCAAGTGTTTTAGATGATCACCTGCGTTCAAAGACTTAACAAGCATATTATCTATGTAAACTTCCATGATTTTCCCAAGTTGCTTTTCTAACATCTTGCTCACGAGCTGTTGATAAGTGGCTCCGGCGTTCTTTAGCCCGAAGGCATCACATTGTAACAATATGTGCCGAAATTCGTGATAAAAAAAGTTTTCTCCTGATCTTCCGGGTCCATTTTGATTTGGTTATACCCGAAGTAATCATCGAGGAAGATCATTAACTCGTGCCCGGCCGTTGCATCAATCATTTAATCAATTTTTAGCAATGGGAACGAGTCTTTTGGGCACGCTTTAAAGTCCTTATAGTCTATGGAAATGTGAAGTTTATTCTTCTTCTTTGGAACTACAACTATATTAGCTAGCCAATCAAGATACTTTACCTTTCGGATTGAACTGATATCAAGCAAGCGAGTTACCTTTTCTTTGACAAATTTGTTTCTAGCCTCGGCAATAGGACGTTTTTTCTGTCTTACCATAGGGATGCTAGGATCCAAGCTTAGTTATTGTATGACCACTTCTGGTAGGACACCTGTCATATCCACATGCAACCACGCAAAACAATCGACATTAAATTTAAGGAATTCAATAAATTTAGACCTGAGCTCAAGATGCAATCCTGTCCCCAAGTGGAACTTCCTTTCCAAGAACTTTCCGAACAATGCGACTTGTTCAAGTTCCTCCGCTGTAGACTTGGTTGCGTCCGTCTCTTCCGGTACCTAAAAATACCTTGGTACCTGATAGGTTTCCGACAACTCTTCCCCCTGGTTGATTTCGCTTGGCTCGGAAGCAGGCACCGGTTCCTGTAATTTCTATGCCGCAAGCTCCTTCCTTTTGCTACTGGAGACTGAGATTGCATTCATCTCTCTTGCTAACGGTTGGTCACCACTTATTTGTCTAACTCCCTGGGGAGTAGGGAATTTATGCAGCTGATGATATGTTGATGGCACAACCTTCATTTCGTGCAACCATGGTCTCCCCAAGATGATGTTGTAACCTATATCACCGTCCACTACCTCGAAAAGGGTCATCTTCATCACCCCCTCGACATACGTTGGCAGCAGGATCTCTCCCCGGGTTGTCACGCTTGCCAGATTGAACCCGGCAAGGAGCTTTGTGGCCGAAATGATACTTTCGGTGAGCTTGGCTTGCTCCAACACTCTCAATTGGGTAATATTGGTCGAACTTCCTGGATCCACCAGAACACGTTTAATTTTAAAGTCTAAGACATTTAGAGAGATTACTAGGGTGTCGTTATGTGGTAACAACAGTCCATCCGCATCTTTCTCCGTAAAAGTAACCCCGTTAATCTCGTTCTCCCCCCCCCCCCCCCCC
>MCJB01005502.1:59403-88328 GCA_002018475.1 Nicotiana obtusifolia
CCCCCGAAAATCATGTTGATCATCAGGCGCGGAGGATCTCTTCTCCTGCCTTTGAAGACTCTACATTAGCACGATTGCGACCGTAGTTATTTTTAGCCCGGTCACTTAAAATTCTTTGAGATGGCTGTTTTTCAGCAATGTCGCCACCTCTTCGGGCAGATGCCGGAAGTCCCCAGTCTGGTGACCGTTTGTCCTGTGGTATTCGTACCGCAAATTAGGATCCCTCTAGTTGGGATCAAATCTCATTGGTCTAGCGAATCGTGCTCTTTTAATGTTCCTCATAGCCGACACCAGCTCCACTATGCTGACGTTGAAGTTGTATTCGGAAAGTTTGGGGTAGGAAGAATCTTGAGAACCTGACATTTCCTTATTCTGTAACGTCCTGTTGTTTCGACCACGATCAGCTCTCCAATCGGTAGCGGATCTGTCCCCAAATCAAAAACCTCTGCCACGACCTTCGGCCAGTTCATAGGGCAAAAACCGACTCCTCGAAGACCGTCGATCTGTGTCGAAATCGTCTTTTGATTTCTCTTTATTCTTCTCCCGATCCCGACCCTTGACCGACGCTGGGAAACCGAACTGATCATCCTCAATCCTTATCTTTAACTCGTACCGATTGTGAACATTCGCCCAAGTTGTTGCCTAGAACTCGAGCAAACTTTCTTTCAACTTCCGGGAAGCGTCGGAACTTCTCAGGTTCAGACCTTTGGTAAATGCCTCAGCCGCCCATTCTTCCAGTACAGCCAGGAGCAACATCCTTTCCTTCTGGAACCTCGTTACAAACTCCCACAACAACTCAGACTCTCCTTGTGCAATCCTGAATATATCGGTCTTTCGGGCCTCTACCTTTCTGACCCTGGCATGGGCCTTAATGAAAGAGTCCGCGAGCATCTCAAAGGTCTATGGAATGCTCGGGCAAAAGCGAATACCACGTTAGGGCTCCCTTTGTAAGAGTCTCCCTGAATTTCTTCAGCAAAACTTACTTAATCTCGTGGGGAGCTAAATCGTTTCCCTTCATCGCCGTTGTATACATGGTGATATGTTCCTGAGGATCTGAAATCCCATCATATTTCGGCACGTTTGGTATTTTAAACTGCATTAGGATCAATTCTGGTGTCGTGCTTGGTTTGTACGACAATTGTGTATACTTCTTTGAGTTCGGCCCTTTCAGCACTAGTGGTGCGCCCTGGATTTGATCCATTCGAGCGTTTACTTCCCTCATAAATCGCATGAGTTCGATTGTTAAGGGATCACTCTTGTTGTTGTGACTGGATCTGTCCCCCCTGGCCCATCGGAGCCGACCTCGCCCCTCGGGGTGTTGTTGTCGACCCTTTGCATCGTTTGGTTTGCGGGAGCACCGGAAAGAACTGGGCCTTGTCCATTCGCGTTGTTAGAAGCCCCCGACAATGCCTGCTTCAGCTTCGTCATGACCTTATACCGTAGTGTGATGGTCTATAATAGCCTTCTACTGCTCTTGCAAGACCCTAACTGCTTCAACAACGTGCTCTTCTTTAGCATCTTCAGGAGTCGCCTCCCGAACATGTCGCGGATATCGGCCACCGTGGACCGACATTACCTCGTTCCCCTCGTTGCGGGTTCACTGATTGAATCCTCGTGCTGAGGCTGATTTCCTTGGGCCTCAACGTCGTGTGTGTTGTTAACGTCATTATCTGCCATTTTAAATAATTTTTGCTAAGGACAAAGAATCAAACAAGTTAGTAATAGACGCAGGGATCAGTAATTACACAACTGTCTACGCCACACGGCGGGCGCCAAACTTTTTACTTGTAAAACGGTACAATTGTATTTATACGTGGTTTATAGATAAGTAACTTAATTTGATCCAAAAATAACAAACGACTTAGACAGAAATATAAGACTTAGCCTTAAAATCAAGATTAACGGCATATATCTTGGTTCGGGGCGCAGAGCTACTAGGAGCAATAAGAACAAGTGCAAATAAACAAGAAACTAAAATGTTATGTGAGCTTTTGATGAAGTATAGTGTATGCTTGTCAGAAAATTCGTGTTATTATAATAACGATATAGCTCACTATTTATAGTTACACATCCGGAACAAGGTCTTAGGATTAAGCTCCTCTTTAATGACAATTATGAGGATCATTGAAGAATGTGTAATGGTGGCAGTGAATGCCATATTCTCTGCAACGGATCATGCACTTAATGCTGTAGAATATTCTTCATTGAATGCTATCGGATGACGGTATTTATTTTGTTTTTATGAGTTTCATTCTCTCCGATGACAAGCGGGTTCATCGCTTACGGGTTTGGCTATCTTCTGTCTTCAGTTTCATATCTCGCTTCCTTATACGATCATTAAATGTAAGCATATTTCACCCCATACAAAAATGTTATAAAACCGTAAAGTTCCAATAGTGCTGTGAGAACATTTGTAGTTGTGTGCGTAAATGAGGAGGTATTGTATGAGATGAACAATTTTACATCAAGCACATTAATTTCTTTGACGTACAAAATTTCATTGCGCACAACTTTTACGTGCATCATAATAATATTGAACAAAATAGATTTACTTCAAAATAATAATAAATAAATAAAAACAAGTGTTTACTGCTTCTTCCCTTTGCAGTGGCCGGTTGGGTGGTGGGGTGCTGCAATTAAATTGCCCACTTTATTTATTACTTCAATTTTAGTGAATTGCCACTTTATTTATTACTTCAATTTTAGTGAATTCCTTTAGTTAATAAGGTGGGCCACCTTGTTAATTTTTGCCGTTTTTTATTTTTGAATTAACGTTTTCTAAAATTTTAAGCATTACTACTGGTTAATCCCTCCTGACAAAGACTACGTGTAAATCCACATCAGACTCCGAATAACCTACTATACAATGCCACGTGTCATATATAATAAAGGCACATCCTTCCCTGTTCTTCCTTTTCCCGTTAATAAAGACTCTCTGTATCCCACTCAGACAGTAAAGAGAGAGAGAGAGAGACAGAGAGAGGAGAGAGAGGAGAGAGCTTTAAATACTTCACTAACTCGCCGTCGCCGGAAAACCTCATTCTCCCTCCGGCGGCTTTCCTGTTAAATTCTTTTAAGGGCAGAGCATACTTTTCCGCCGCCGGTGGTTTCTTTCCCGGCTAATTCTTAACTCACATTGGCTTGCTGCTTTCGTTCTAAGGTCTAGCTGCTCTGAGTTTTTTTCTGTTTTAGCCAAATTTTAGCTCTCACTGAACTGTTTTCTGCCCCTTTCTGTTCTGTCTTTTCTTTTGATTTACTTGAAGTTTACACTTTTAGCAGATTCGTAAAATTTTAGGGTTTTGGGTCTTGCTTTTAGGAACTGTTTGGATTGCATTTTTAGCCGCTGGACCCAAAGGTTTCATCTTTAGTCTTAACGGGTCATTTAAACTCCTGTCCTGGAAGTTTGTTTTTCTTAGCAAACCAAACATTGTCTTAAGAAACAAGTAGGGACACCAAGGAAGCTTCTTGTATTTTCCTTCAATATTGGTTTTAGCTAACCTCGTACTTGGTCTCTATACCCTAGAATCTTGATAATGGAATTATAAGCAGTACATTGGTTTGCATTATCTGTTGGGAAGGAGATTGAAAATGAGAAAGTTGTTACTTATTGTAATTTTGTGTCTTTTAGCTGCTATTTCTGTGGGAGCATTGAACCCATCTTTGAATGATGATGTACTGGGACTAATTGTGTTCAAATCGGACGTTGAAGATCCAGATGGAAAGCTGAAATCTTGGAATGAAGAGGATGATAGTCCTTGTAACTGGAACGGAATAAATTGTAACCCAAGATCCAATAGGGTATCTGATGTTGTTCTTGACGGGTTTGGACTTTCAGGGAGGATAAGCAGAGGCCTTTTGCGCTTGCAGTTTCTTCACAAGCTTTCGTTAGCAAACAACAATCTTACTGGAAGCATTAGTGTTGTTAGTCTTTCTCAGCTCGCGAATCTCAAGATTCTTGATTTGAGCGAGAACAGCTTATCTGGTCCAATTCCTGGCGATTACTTTGTAAAATGTGGGCCGTTGAGATCAATTTCTCTGGCCAAGAACAAATTTTCAGGGGAAATACCAGAGAGTTTGAGCTCTTGTGCGACGCTTGCTTCTCTTAATTTATCGTCAAATCAATTTTCAGGGTTGGTGCCTTCTGGGATTTGGTCTTTGAATGGACTAAGGTCTCTTGATCTGTCGAATAATTTGTTGGATGGTGAAATTCCAGCTGGTATTGAAGGTCTGAGTAACTTGAGAGCAATAAACTTGGGGGGAAATCATTTCAAGGGTGAAATTCCTGATGGAATTGGAGGTTGTTGGCTTTTGAGGTCAATTGATTTGAGTGGAAATTCTTTCTCTGGAGAGCTCCCCAGCACAATGCAGAAGCTTAGCTTGTGTAATGAAGTCATTTTGAGACGTAATGCTTTTGCTGGCGTTGTACCAGAATGGATTGGAGAAATGAAAAGTCTTGAGATTCTTGATTTTTCTGAGAACAGCTTCTCTGGTAGCATACCAACTTCAGTAGAAAAACTTGAGTCGTTGAAAGTACTAAACGTGTCGCAGAATGTGATTTCTGGAAGCTTACCGGAGTCCATTAGCAGTTGTGTTAACCTTCTGACATTGGATGTTAGTCATAACAATTTGACGGGTAATTCTCCTACCTGGGCATTTAAATTAGGATTACATTACAGCAAGTTATTGTTTTTCGCGAATACTTTATTTGGCAATTTAAGTGATGCTTTTGTTTCATCACTCGTAAAAATACGTCTAGCAATGAGTTATCTAGTGAAATTTCATTAGCTTTTGGTGAGTTTAGTAGTTTGCAGTCCTTGAATTTGTCTTTAAATTCACTTGCAGGCACCGTCCCTAAGACTGTTGGACAATTGAAGTTGTTGGATATTCTTGACTTGAGTGAGAATAGCTTATATGGTACTGTCCCTGTGGAAATTGGAGGAGTCACATCTCTCAAGGAACTTAGGCTGGAGAAAAACGCCTTGAAGGGACAAATTCCTAGTTCAATTGGCAGTTGTTCTTCACTTGTGTCCTTGTAAGTTGTTGATCCTCTTTACTCTTAAATTAATTTGTCGTTTGATATCATCTTTATCTGCTTGAAGTTCCTTAAAACTTCGTGTTTACATTATTTTTAGCATTCAGAACTATTGTGTTAGTCTGTTAGAGTCCCAAGATCCAACACAAATCCATACTTGGGATTCTCAGTCAAATGTGATGCTGAAATTTGTTCGCTCTTAGTAGTCATGTAGAGTTAGTTTGCTATGAAAATTAATAAATATTATCGGCTATGCTGGTGCATAACATTTATTAGAATGTGCTGAAGTGCATCAATATGTTTTGAGGTCAGAGTATTATCTTGCATAAAAGCATGAAAGTAGCAACAATATCAGATTGCTCGGCTCTCATTGGTTTTATGATCCGTCAATTTATATCCGTTGCTTGTATTGCGTGGGGTTATGAACTTTTTGCTACACTTGGTTAATGTTTTGTTTCAACCAAATTGGCAGGTCTCTATCACATAACAGTCTAACTGGTCCTGTACCTGCAGCTCTTGCTAACCTGACTTACCTTCAAAATGTTGACTTGTCCTTTAACAAATTAACCGGAACCTTACCAAAGCAGCTTGGAAATCTTGGCCATCTCTTGTCATTCAACATTTCACACAACCAGCTACAGGGAGAACTACCTTCTAATGGTTTTTTTAATACTATTTCTCCTTATTCTGTGTTAGCAAACCCATCTCTATGTGGGGCTGCTGTCAATAGGTCTTGCTCTACCATCATGCCCAAGCCAATTGTTCTTAATCCGAACTCCACTGATTCTACTCCCAGCACTGTCCCTCAGAGTTTTCGCCATGAGAAGAAAATCCTAAGCATCTCTGCCCTCATTGCCATTGGTGCAGCTGCTGTTATTTTCGTTGGCGTGATTGCCATTACTGTGCTCAATATTCGTGTCCGGTCCACAACATCGCGCTCTGCTGCTGCAGCCCTTACATTTTCTGGTGGAGATGATTTTAGCCGTTCTCCATCTACGGATGCAAATTCCGGTAAGCTTGTCATGTTTTCAGGTGATCCTGACTTCAGCACAGGGGCACATGCTCTGCTTAACAAGGATTGTGAACTCGGGCGAGGTGGTTTTGGAGCAGTGTACCACACCGTCCTTGGAGATGGGCATTCTGTGGCCATTAAGAAGCTTACGGTCTCCAGTCTTGTTAAATCTCAGGAAGACTTCGAGAGGGAAGTTAGGAAATTGGGAAAAGTCCATCACCACAATCTTGTCACCCTTGAGGGTTATTATTGGACACCATCTTTACAGTTACTTATATATGAATTTGTCGCCGGTGGAAATTTGTTTAAGCATCTCCATGAAGGATCTGGCGGGAGTTTACTCACATGGAATGAGCGATTCAGCATCATTCTCGGGACAGCAAAAAGCTTAGCTCACTTGCACCAAATGAACATAATCCACTACAACCTAAAGTCCAGCAATATCCTGATTGATAGCTCAGGTGAACCTAAAGTTGCAGATTATGGCTTAGCAAGATTGTTACCAATGCTAGATCGATATGTTTTAAGCAGCAAAATTCAGAGTGCACTCGGTTACATGGCGCCTGAATTTGCATGCAAAACTGTGAAGATAACTGAGAAGTGTGACGTGTATGGATTTGGAGTTCTTATTCTGGAGGTACTCACTGGAAAGCGACCAGTTGAATATATGGAGGACGATGTGGTAGTATTGTGTGACATGGTACGAGGAGCGTTAGAAGAAGGCAGGGTAGAAGATTGTATAGATACAAGGCTGCAGGGAAAATTTCCAGCGGATGAGGCGATTCCTGTAATGAAGTTAGGATTAATCTGCACATCACAAGTTCCATCTAACCGGCCTGATATGGCGGAAGTGGTTAACATATTGGAGCTGATCCGATGTCCTTCAGAAGGCCAGGATGAACTTGTATGATGATCGTTCACTAGACAAATAGGAGATTGTGAGAAATGCATTATTATCAATGTCTTATCCTGGCGAAGAAGAATCCGGTTGGTTATATTCAGAGAAGTTGGAATTTGTTGTTTGAGAATTTTTAGCTCTTATTTGTTATAGAATCCTTCTGTTCATCTTTCTGTAGTCCTTTGAGTTACAACTTTTGTAATTGCTTCTCTATGCTACGATGGTTACCGGATTCCTTTTCACCGGGCTCCAGTCTAGATTGTTATTATCTAAATTTATCTTATTCCTTAACATTTGACTCCTGCAATATGTTCCTGTTTATACGAATTTTGAAAGTGGATGTGCCACTATGTGTACTTTCGGCCAAAATGTTCAGACTGATGCCTTTGGTGCATGCATGTTTGTCAGTATGGAATATGACTTCTCATAGCAGCAATAGTACAGTATAAGCTTATGTGAGTTACAATTTAGTTTTAGACTTTTCATTTTATTTTTAATGATAATGGTTTATAACCATACAAATATTTATTTCTTGTTTTACTCTGTAAGTTTTAGAAGTCTTTTTTTTTTAATTTCTTGAACTCCGTCATCAGTCAAAGTGTATCACATAAAATAAGATGGAGAGAGTAACTTTTAAACAACAACAACAACCCAGAAGAATCTCACAAGTGGGATCTGGTCTGGAAAGGGTAGTGTAGCAGACCTTATCCCTACTCCAGAGGAGCAGAGAAGGTGTTTCCGATAGACTTTCGGCTCACGAAGATGGAAAAAGAATGAGAGTAACTTTTATGTATTTAAATTTATTTATTATGTTTAAATTTTGATGTGAAAACTTTTATAGTAAATAGACTAACTATTTAACTATTAATTTACTTTTTCACTATTATTGATATAATATCCAAGTCAAATTTACATTTATAACTGCCTTCAATCAGGGATGGGAGTAGTCCTTTTCTGCCTCTTAAGATAAACAATTTAACTCCACTGAATAAAGAAGTAGAGAAAAATGACTTAAACCCAAGTTATATTAAGGAGAAAGAATTTACTACAGAGGATAGTCAGATGTTCTATTTTCTGAATTACTTTACCAAACATGAGAGTGTCAGAAATTTACGTTGGCCAAGTCACAAAGTGAGAAGATAGTCTGAGTGCCTCAAAAGATTCTTAGCTCCCATTTCAAAGCAAACAATCCAACTAGTGATTATTGGAATATATTAACAGAGTTCAGACAAAAGCAAAAGTGACAAGGAAAAGCTCAATTTTTAATTTAATTAATGAAATAGAGAAAATGGTTCTGAGTAGGGAAATAAATTAATTGGGAATATGATGCTGCTGAAGAAACAGTGATCTGTCTTTAGGTTTTAGTACTAACTATAGTATCTATTTAAATGCAAATTTTGGTATTTAGTATTTAGTCATCTTTCATCTGCTGAAACTCATTATGTTTTTTTCTTCTTGTTCTTCATGTCTTTTTAGTAGTTGTAAGTATCTCTGCTTGAAGATACATACCTTAGTTTTTTAATCAAATAAAAAGGAGGACCGAACACTGGTTTGTGTGTCTCTATCTTTAAACAATTCCACCTCTATAAAATGTGAAGCATCATTAATTTTCACAAAAAATTAATTATAGGCTTTGAAGCACACCTATTAGATTAATAATATTCATAAAAAATCTCTAAGTTGCTAGAAAATGGTAACATGTTCAATACTCTTCATAATGAACTAGGAGTATCATTATTTTTGTTTCTACAATAAGAAAAAGAAAGAGGAAAAGCAGAAGATATTGGTTGTTAATATTAATTAAACTCTTGTTTGGTCATAAATTTTAGTAATTTTTTCAAAATTGTTTTGAAAATATTATTTATTCATGGAATAAGATCAGATTTTGAAAAAAAAAATCAAGTTTCCAAAAACTAGTTTGGAGCAGTTTTTAGGCGAATTTTTTTCTTCCACTCACAAAACTTCAATCTTTTTAAATAAAATGTATTTCCAGATACAATTTCAACTTCCAAAATTATTTTTCAACGCAACTTTAAAAATTATTTTTTAAGTTTTAATCAAATTTATATTCAAACGTCAGCTAAAGTCTAGTCTCTGATGTTGATCTCACTAAAGTATAAAGCCATGTGGTTTAGATAACTAAAATGAGTTGTTTTGAAATTGCATATCTGGAATGCATAGGTCTCATGAATGGTGTTGGGCCCAAGAAAAACCTAATCTGTTGGTTGGTGTTATTATTCGTTAACAAGCACATGCCTTACCCTTAAATTTTAGAGTCTAATCATAGTTATATGTGGGATTTCCATTATCTAGTGTTCTTAATTACAAAATCTTTAATTCTTTCTTATGCCTTCTAGAAAGCTAGCTACCATGGCTCTTCCTACAAGAACCTACCCTCCCAAGGCTAAAACTTTACCCCCACCACCCCCAAAATACAAAAACACAAATATATTTATCTTGAAGAAAGCCAAAAATTTATCGTTTTGATAAACTGAATTTGTTTTAAAGTACTTGACATTTTAGGAAAAAAAAATGTATTAGGGGTGTTTTTATGTTTTTCAAATTCAGCCTCGTTGTTCTGGTTAGTTGAGTGCTAGTCAAGTGAAACGTTGATTAAGAGAGAAATAAAAGATAATTCAAATAACTAGATTAAATTTTTTAAAGGGTATGTAAAAACTTTAAAAGAGAGTTGTCCGATAAAAGCTTAGAGGCCCCAATTAAAAAGTGGGCTCGACAGTGAGGCAAAAGAAAGGATAATACAAAGCTGCATGATGATTTGTTTAGGAAGGATAAAGAAAATGAAAAGGAGAGAAAGCGATCTTTGACATGATGAAAAAAGAAAGGGGAGATATGGAGGGCAGGGACGGAGTCAGGATTTTAATCTTATGAGTTCTTGATTTTAGAATGATGACTTCAAGTATTAATGATTGAATTTTAATTAATATTTATACTTATATAATAAATTTGTTAATATAAATATATTGTTGGAACAAAAATTAATATATTTGATCGAATACGTAGCTCGGTTTTTGCTTCCGGCCCTGATGGGGGTCATAGGAACCAAAGATAGTGCATGGTGCACTCACAAAACATAACTTCTTTTTAGAATATATAGGGAGTATGTTTTTGCTTTATCGAGAATTGATAGTGAAGATGCAGGCACCATTTTCACTTTATTTAGAATCCAACACTCTGTTGGAATATTTTTGAGAAAAGCATGACCATGCACTCGAGCCAAATGTTATATGCTTTTTTTTTTTTCTGTCTGGAAAATCGTTTGCAGAAAGTCTATTTTATAATGCATTGTTTATTTCTTTTATGGATATTATTCATACAAGTTAATGAATGGAGAAATCGTTAATCGTCTAACCAACCATTAAGCTCTAACATCTAATGCCATAAAGTTTAAGCGAACAACACACAATTGGAAGTGTTAGGCCTAACTGAAATTTGTTTTGATGATTGATAAAGGTACTCAAATATGAATCAGGTCCATACTCAGTGCACACAGACACGAGCAGATTCGAGCACAACATGCACGTGAAGGAGATAAGCTTAAGTGGTTAGATCTGATATCTCCTGAATGAAAATGTTGCATAAGTGACAAGGAGAAGTACTCGTTAGAAGTTGAAGATAACTAGAACTCTTCCACAAAGAGTAAAGCATTAGACTTCTAGTTATTTCCTATTCAACTAACTTTATATATTTCAGGATGTTCTCATTTTACAGGTATATATAAACGCTGAAGTTAAACGTGAGTTGAGAGCAAAATACCAAGGCATTTTGCAAACAATTCCTGTGTGATTTAAGTGTCCGAACCTGAAGCTACATGAACCAGATAGAAGAACCAGTATCAAATGTCTGTCTTTTATTCTAATTTTATTGTAGTAGGACTTTTGAGTTGTACCTTTCAGCTTTATCTAGAAGCAATTGCACTAAGTACTTTGAGTTAGGGGTGGGCATAATATCAATCGAACCGAAAAATCGGCCAAACCGAAAATTTCGGTTTATTCGGTTTCGATTTTTTGATTTATTCGGTTGGTTTGCGGTTTATAGTTTTAAAAAATTCGGTATTCGATTCGGTGATCAGTTTTAATGGTCAATTTTCGGTTAAACCGAAAAAATGAATTTTCTATCACTCTTTATAGTAGTATACAGATCATTAACTAATATGCATAAATGAATTGACTAAACTAAACTTACTGACCAATATAAAACTAAACTGCTCTTACCTCCTTATATGCAGAAATGCATTCACGAAAAACAGGGCCTCAAAGTTAATAAGGGTCCTGTTTCAGTAGAAGGTGCAGTCAAAAATCAGTTTCATAATGTTTGAAACATCCCAGAGAAACAGATAGGACTGTCAATGAAAGACAACCGATATAACCTAACCTTAGATTCTTCAAGCTCCAGCTTTGTCATCTCCAAACAATGAAAGAGCATTAAGTTAAATTGACAGTAAAGCTAATTTAAAACAGGAGAAGTTTTTTAAAAAGGGTGCTAGTGATCAGTCAATTAAGCCATACAAAGGCAGAAGAGATGAACACATTCTCCAACATCTAGGAATTCTATAGATTTCTGGATATTAACCTACTGTTAACTCCAAACGTCAAATCCCCAACCCAGGGACCAGAAATGGCCCTTTCCCTTTTTTTTTTTTCTCTCCGTAACTCTTGCATGATCTTTATGATATTTTTTATTTCTTTTGTCTTTTTCTGTCAACAAGTAATTTACTTTTGTTGTTTTGTACTATTTTTGTAAAATGGCTTGAAAACGAAAACCGAACCGATTAAACCGAACTGAACCGAAGTTGTTATGGTCGGTTTTTGGTTGTTAAAATCACAAACCGAAAACCAAATTAACCGAACCGAAATTCTACAAAACCGAACTGAACCGACCGATGCCCACCCCTACTTTGAGTGTAGTATTCAAGTTAGAGTTAACTTGAAGTTGTCGCAATAGCTAGAGGCTGGTTGCCACAAAGGGTTAGAGGTAATCCTTAGATTTACAGAGAGTTTTGTAAATGCTGTTTTTACTCAGTTATTTAGTGATGTGTTGGGAAAAATCCTACTGGGTAGTAGGTCGTGGTTTTTTCACCTTTTGAGCCAGGTGCTTTTCACGTAAAAATACTTATGTCCTTTACTTTTCGTAATTTATTATTACACAACAATAGTACAAAAGAACACATAGAAGAACCATGCCCTTCTATAATCTGTGCACGCGAAAAATTGGACACCACACAAATCACCTCCACTCTTGTGTGGTATTGAAGTATAAAACATCAATTGGTATCAGAGCAAGTTATCCTTGAAGATGCTAACACCTTAGGAGAAGATCATGATGAGTGCACCACCTGAAAATTGGGAAGGGCAATCCACTGCTAGGCTACCACTCTTTAATGGCCAGTACTACTCTTGGTGGAAGAACAGAATGAGAGATCACATTCAAGGAGAGGACTATGAGCTATGGGGACATTGTCACTGATAGTCCACTGGCTACCTTGAAGAAAAATGCTGAAGGAGTAGATGTGCCAAAGACAAGAGCGGATTACACTATTGAGGACTTGAAGAAGTGGGAGAAGAATGCTAAAGCCAAGAAATGGCTTATTTGTGGACGTGGTCTAGATGAGTACAGCAGACTCCAAGGTTGTTTCACTGCTAAGCAAATTTGGGACACATTGCAAGTGGCCCATGAAGGAACAACTTAGGTGAAGAGATCCGAGGAACTCTACTGTACTCTCGGTATGAGAACTTTGCTGTGAAGGATGGAGAAACCATTCAAGAAATGTACACAAGGTTCACTATACTGACAAATGAACTAAAATCTCTTGGAAAGATTATTCTTGAAGAAGAGAGGGTTGAGAAGATACTTACTAGGGTCTTGCCAATCACTTGAAAAAGCAAGATCACTGCCATCCAGGAGTCAAAGAGCATTTCTACTCTCCCACTAGATGAATTGATTGAGAATCTCATTGCCTATGAACTTAGGAGAAAAATCATAAAAATGGATATACCTAAGAAGGAAAGGAGCTTGGCACTTAGAATCACTGAAGGTTCTAATCGGAAAGATGAAGTAATGGCTATGATCACCAAAGACTTCAAGAAGTAACTGAGGAGAGGAGATGGTTCTTCAAGAAGTGAAAGCTACAGCAAGGCAAAGGCTCCTGATAAGCAAACCAATGATGGCTGCTACAAGTGTGGAAAGATGGATCACCACATCAAAAACTGTCCTTTGTGGAAAATTGAGTGGAAGAAGGAAAGAGCTGAACCAAGAAATAGGAAAAAAGAACAAGTTCAACCCAAGAAAAGCAACAACAAAGGATCAACCAAGTCTATGGTCGCTGCTTGGGGAGAAAGCTCAGATGAAAGCTCAGATGATGATGATGAATGAGCACTTATGGCCATTGGAGAATCTGATGAAGAAACTGATTAAGTGTCTTTCATCTCAAAGACAAGATTAAATTTTTGTCTAAAGAAAGGTTATCTGAGTTACTACTAGAGCTAATTGATGATTTTGAGGATGTGAATAATGAAAAGGAACAGCTGTCAAAAGAATGTGTGATTTTGAAAGCTAAGTGCAAAAATCTAGAACTGAGAGCTTGTGAAACTGAAAGTGAAAATATTTTGTTGAAGAACCAGGTTCATGCACTTGACACAACTGTCCTAGAACTTAGATCTGAAAATCAAAAATTAAAATTAGAAACAGGTAAAAATACAGCTGATCACACACAACTCACTTTAGAAGAAAATGTAGGAAAAATAAAAAATGAGTTGTATAAGAGGGATGAACAGGCAAGATTCCTAAATAAGGATCTTAAAAAGGTCAAGAATGAGCTAGACAGAACTTATAAATGGAATAGGTCCTCCGATGCACTTTCATGGCTACAAGAACATCATAGTAGCAACAGAAGAGGACTTGGCTTTGGGAACTCTGCACCTAAGTGAGATCCCAAAAGTAAGTACCTCACACTCCCTGAGAACAAGATTTGCACACACTGTGGTAACACTGGCCACTATAAGAGTGAATGCACTGCAAAAGAGCAAAAAGTTTGTTCTTGGGAAAAATAGGCAGCCAAGTTAGGCTAAAAAGAATATGATTTATCCTTTTGCCTATAGAAAGGGGCCAAAACTAGTTTGGGTTCCTAAAACTAATCCCTGATTTCCTTTTACAGGTCCAAGTGAAGGGGAGCAGCTAAATATGGTACATGGATAGTGGCTGTTCAAAGCACATGACAGGAAGCAAGAACCAGTTCCTTTCACTTGAGGATCTTAAGGGAAGTAATGTCTTATTTGAGAATGGAAAGAAAGGTGAGATCATTAGGGTTGGAAAGGTTGGTAAGTATGATTCTCACTCTATTGAGAATGTATACTTGATAAATGGACTGAAGTACAGGCTAACAAGTGTATCATAATTGTGTGATAGAGGTAACATGGTAGCCTTCACCTCTACAAAATGGTTTGTGATTAATCTTACACTAACAAGATAGTTTTGCAGGGAAAAAGAGTGAACAACATATATGTTGTGGATCTATCCACACTTTTAGATAATGAACTCACTTGCTTAAGTGTGTTGGATAATGATCCCCTCCTTTGGCACAAGAGACTTGGACATGCCAGTCTAAGCCAACTCAACAAACTAGTCTCCAAGGACTTGGTGATAGGACTGCCAAATATTAAGTTCAAGAAAGATAAAGTTTGTGAGGCTTGTGCACGGGGGAAGAAAGTAAGATCCTCTTTCAAAAGCGAGAAAATAGTAAACACTACCAGGACGATGGAACTGGTCCATATGGATCTTTGTGGACCAATGAGAACATTGAGTAGAGGTGGTAAGAGATATGTTATGGTTCTTGTTAATGATTACTCTAGGTTTAATTGGACACTGTTTTTAACATCTAAAGATGAAGCATTTGACATGTTCACTTCCTTTATTAGAAAAACTCAGAAATAACTAGGTAATGAACTTGCATCAATTAGGTCTGATCATGGCACTAAATTTGAGAATGCTAAATTTGCTGAATTTTGTGATGAGCATGGCATAAATCATAACTTTTCTGCTCCTAGGACTCTGATGATAGGCAATAATTGTGTTTTTTAGTTGCTTGTCGCACTCTAATTTACTGCACTTTAATTGAGCTTGAGCTTTAACCGCTAGTGTTTTGCACTAATCATATGTTTTATGCTTTGTACGAGTGATTCCGAGCTATGTAGATGTTATGGGATGAATTCACGCTATTTTGGAGCTTTGAAGTTTGAGTAAAAGCCCAAAGATTAAGTTGGGATCGAGTTCGGGGATCAACAAACACTACTGCATTCAAAGAGAAAAATGAAAAATCGGGCAGCGCGTCACCTAGGTGCGCAACCGCGCACTGGGCGTGCATGTGAGGCCAAACACTACGCAAAATGCATGGCCTAATGCGCGAGCACCCTCCCAGGTGCGCGGCCACGCACGTTCAGTCCGAGAAAAGTCCTATTTCGTGAAAGAGAAGGTGTGCTTGTTGGGCCCGACCCTCCTTGGTATATATACATGGAAAATCGGTATTTTGAGGACTTTTGACATAATTTAGACCTAAGGAGGCTAAGGAGAAGTGGGAGAAGCAAGAGCATAAGGATTTCACCATTCAATCCTCACTCAAGACAAGGGTTGGATTGTTTATGTTTTCCTTTAACTTAAACTTAATTGTGATGAATTTCTCCATATCTATGGAGTAATTCTTCATTAGGGATTGATGGATTTGGTGTTTTGAGAATTATTTGTGGATATTAACTCCAGTTTTTATGTATTGAATCATTTTGGGTTTCTTAATTATTGCATACCTATTCACATGTTTATGTAATAAAAAAAGGCGTAACTTGTGATGTTTTTGCATTATCTTGTTGGTTGAATTCATTGATTCTTCTTAATAAACCAAAGAGTCTAGTTGAATTATTGCTTAGACCTAGTTAGGAGAATAATCGAAAGAGGTTCTCTTACAAACCAATCCACTATGATTCTTGCATATCTTCATCGAGCTTAACTTAGTTCATATTGTGAGGTTGAGACTTAATCGAGAGAGGAGTTTCTACTGAACATTTGAACTAATAATTGAGTGAATTCGAGAGACTCACTTGAACATTAGAAGTAAATTAACTAGAGTTAAATCCCAGACAAGTATTTTGCACATATCCAATCAACCCCTGTTTTCTCCGATTGATATCTTCTTTGCTTACTCTAGTTGCAATTGTCATTAGCCAATAATTTAGACTCTTAGTTAATTTTAGTTTTAATCACATAAATCTCAATTGTTGATCATCTTGGATAGCAATCAAGTTATAAACTACGAAAATATTGTTTAACTCCAATCCCTATGGATACGATATTATATTATACTATATTCGACTAGCGAACATATTTAAGTGTGTGTTTTGCGCTCGTCAAATTTTGGCGCCGTTGACGGGGATTGACAATCAATAGTGTTGGAAATGGTTTGTAGTGCTAATTCAGGAATTTTTTTATTTTTATTTTATTTTTCTCTTTTTATGTTTGGTGTTCCTTGATTGTGCGCAGGCTACAGGTTAGATTAGTGCATGACTCGATCCTCTGGGAAACAAGTGCTACCTTACGAACTAGAAATTGAGAAGCAACTGCGAGAGTTGAGGAAGGAAGTAAATTTCCCCGAGAATACAAAGAAGGTTGGGCAATCCTCAACCAAAGAAGTTATGGCAGGAGACAAGGATAATGTTGATTTGGCTACAAGAGAGGCAGCCCAGCAAAGAGAAAAAGTTGCAAGAGATGCCAAGGAGACAACTCTTCGAAATGCACAACTTGTCTATGAAGATGAGAGGGCTCGAAGAATTGCTCATAATCGACCTGTGGGTGCAGAAAAATCAGAAATATAGCTCCCGATATTGGGAGACCACTTGGTGATTATGCTAGACAGGTCTACAACCAAGGCTTATCAAGTGTGAGACCAACTCCAGTTGCAGCTAACAATTTTGAGATGAAGCAAGGATTGCTCCAAACTCTTCAAAACAACTGCGTCTTCAGAGAAAAGCAAAACGAAGATCCAAATGATCATCTGATGGATTTTGAGAAGATTATGAACACCTTTCAATAAAATGGTATGTCACAAGATGCAGTTTACTTAAGGGCATTCCCCTTCACACTCAAAGACGATGCAAAGCACTGGCTTCGAAGCTTGCCTAATGGATAGATTAGAACATGAGATGAGATGACCAGAAAATTTCTGGACAAATATTTCTCATCAGTTAAGACGGGCAAGTTTAGAAGGGAAATTCATAACTTCTGTTAGAACGAGACTGCAACTGTGTTTGAAGCTTGGGAGAGATTCAATGAGATAGTGTAGATGTCAGCATAGTGGAATAGAACTCTGGATGCAACTCCAGGATTTTTGGGATGGATTGACACCAACTTCACACAGACATTGAGCAATGCAGCTGGAGGTCCGTTGATGAAAAAGACTCCAGAGGAGATCGTCACAAAGTTGACGCTAACACATCTGTGCAGTTACAGCTTGATGCCATGGCAAAGGAGATAAGGAAGCTAACCTTAGCTTCAATACATAGTGAGCCCCATGCAGCGTGCGATATATGTGGAAGAGGACACCCTACTCATGAATGTCAAGGCTCAATCGAGGAAGTTAATGCTATTGGGAATTATAACTTCAATGCAATGGGACATAAGCACCCCAGGTTTTCATGGAGCTCACTTGGGGGTAAACAAATGCATGGCAACTGTCACGACCCAAAATCTCACCTGTTGTGATGGGGCCTATCTTAATATTAGGCAAGCCGAAAACCTCAATAAATCATAATTTTTTTTAAGCTTTAAAACACAATAAATAAATTTAAGAGTAAGATCCCACGAACTTTTGATACAACATACTGTCTTTATATAATACACTCCAAAAATCCGATGTCACTGAGTATATGAGCATCTAAACGACATCACAATTTGACTGATAAAAATACTGTCTTAAACTATAGAACAACACAAATAACTGAAAGGGAAAAGAGTCAAGGTTTGCGGATGCCAAGGAGCTACGTTGATAGTCTCCAACAGATAAATCCACAAATCTAGCAACCGTTGTATCCGGAAGTACTTGGATCTACACAAGAGGTGCAGGGTGTAGTGTAAGTACAACCAACTCAATAAGTATCGCAAAAAAACAGGCCAAGGTAAGAGAAGCTTAATTTGTTGAATTCACTAGTTAACTCAGTACAACTATATCCTGCTCAACTGTATTATGGCATGTAGGGGAAAGAAATCAAGTAAATCAGATAATGATCAAGAAAATACAAGTTTCACACATTGCACGGACAATTCACGTGCTGCACGGACAACTCACGTGCTAACAATAAAATCTGCACGGACTACTCACGTGCGACATGGACAACTCAACTCACGTGTCAATAATATAATATATGGATCCGCACGGACAACTCACGTGTTACACGGACAACTCACGTGCCAAAGTATCAATATGTGGATCTGCAGGGACAACTCACATGTTGCACGGACAAATCACGTGTTAAAGTATCATTATATGGATCTGCACGGGCTGCACAGACAACTCACGTGCCAAAGTATCATACAGTAGCTATAAAGCAAGGGTACAAGTATATAATGAATGAAATAAGATATTTTTCTCCCCGGACTGGTATAAATAACATGCTAAAGTATAGGCCTGTGCGAAGTGTGCTGCTGTAACTAATCCAGAAATTTCATCAATGAAAAACATTTATCAAGTTTGTTCTGGGATTTAAACCTCTGAGTAAACACATCATGGTTTACTTAAATCACATAAATTTTTACTACATGTTAGATATCGAAGCTCGAAGCTTAACAGTCATTTCTGGGCTTATAGGAGCCCGAGCACAACCCAAATATAAATACACAACCCCAATGTCTGGACAAGGGACCATCCCCACACATGTGCGCTTCTAAAAGTACGTGGCTATCATAACAATTTAGGCAACTAGTGGCTTAACCGAGTTTAAATACGATACTTACCTCAAACCGTGCAATTCTTTATTCCAATATGCCTTTGCCTCGCGAATCGGCCCCCGAACGCCTCGAATCTCGATTAACTACAATTTCATTTAAAATGTGACCTCCCAATTCACGTAATCTAGTCGAAATACTCAATGATAATCCAATATTATTGACTAACAATGATCATAAGTGACTTACTTCAAGTTTCCCGTGAATTCTCTCTGAAAAATCGCCCAAAATCGTGTTGGAAATGTCCAAAATGACAAATATGTCGGAACCCCTCTGTTTTGTAATCTGTCCAAGGGTTCCGCTTCTGTGGAAAACTAACCGCATCTCCAGTCCCGCTTTTGCGGTCATGCTGCCGCTTCTGCGCCTGCTTCGCTTCTACGGACAAGAGTCCACTTCTAAGGACTCGCTTCTGTAAGAAGTTGTCCGCGTCTTCGGTCTTGCCCAGCTCCCCTTGCCTCCGCTTCTGCGACCTTGGAGTCGCTTCTATGAGTTTTCATTCGCTTCTATGGACCTCACGCATCTGCGACGCCCATCCCACTTCTGCGAGCTCACACCTGCGAGCCAAATTTTGCAGGTGCGATTGCACCAGAAGGCAGAAATTTCCAAATTTCTTCTATGTCCGAATTTGATCCGTTAACTATCCGAAACTCACCCGAGACCCTCAAGACCTCAACCAAACATACCAACAAGTCCTGAAACATCATACGAACTTAGTCGAAATCTCAAATCACATAAAAAAATACGAAAAACACGAATCATAATTCAAGCTTAATAAAACTAAGAAATTCCATCTTCTACATTCAATGCCGAAACCTATCAATTCAAGCCCGATTGACCTCAATTTTGCACACAAGTCAGAAATGACATAACAGACCTATGCCAATTTCCGGATCAGATTCCGACCCCGATATCAAAAAGTCAACTCCCCGTCAAACTTCCAAGCTTAAATTTTTTTTTTAGCCATTTCAAGCCTACTTTAACTACGGATTTCCAAATAATTTTCCGGACACGCTCCTAAGTCCAAAATCACCATACGGAGCTATTGGAATCATCAAAATTCTATTCTGTGGTCGTTTACACATAAGTCAACCTCTGGTCAACTATTTCAACTTAAGCTTTAAACCTTGGAACTAAGTGCTCCAATTCATTCCAAAACCTCTCTGGATCCGAACCAATTACCCCGGCAAGTCACATAACAACTGTAAAGCATAAATGGAGCAGTAAATGGGGGAACAGGGCTGTAATACTCAAAACGACCAGCCGGGTTGTTACATTCTCCCCCTCTTAAATAAATGTTCGGCCTCGAAGGGATTTAGAATCATACCTGGAGCTTCAAATAGGTGTGGATATTTGCTCCGCATCTCCCGCTCAATCTCCTAGGTAGCTTCTGCGACTTCCTGGCCTCTCCACTGTACTTTCACTGAAGCTATGTTCTTTGATCTCAACTTTCGAACCTGCTGGTCTAAAATGGCCACCGGCTACACATCATAAGTCAAATTACCATCCAACTGCACTATGCTGAAATCCAAAACATGAGACGGATCCCCGACATACTTCCGGAGCATAGATACATGAAACACTGGATGAACACTCAATAGAGTAGGCGGTAATACAAGTTCATAAGCCACATCTCCAATCTTCTTAAGTATTTCAAAAGGCCCAATATATCGAGGGCTCAACTTTCCCTTCTTCCCGAACCTCAGCACACCCTTCATCGGTGAAATCTTGAGCAAAACCTTCTCCCCAACAACATCACGAACCTTTCTGTCGGCATAACTCTTCTGTCTAGACTGCACCGTGCGAAGTTATTCTTGAATCAATTTAACCTTTTTCCAAAGCATCCTGGACTAAATCAGTACCCAATAGCCTAGCCTCACCCGGCCTAAACCAACCCACAAGAGACCGACACCATCTCCCATATAAAGCCTCATATGGGGCCATCTGAATGATCGATTGGTAGCTGTTATTGTAAGCAAACTCTGCAAGTGGCAGTAAATGATCCCAAGAACCCTCAAAATCAATGACACAAGCGCATAGCATATCCTCCAATATCTGAATAGTGCACTCGGATTGTCCGTCCGTCTGAGGGTGAAATGTTGTACTCAACTGAACCTGCATACCTAATTCTCGCTACACTGCTCTCCAAAATTGTGATGTTAACTGTGTGCCCCAATCCGAAATGATGGACACTGGCACACCATGTAGGCGAACAATCTCACAGATATAAATCTCAGCCAACCGCTCCCAAGAATAAGTAGTACCATTTGGAATAAATGCAGACCTGGTCAACTGATCTACAATCACCCAAATAGCATCAAACTTTCTCAAAGTTCGTGGGAGTCCAACTACAAAGTGCATGGTAATACGCTCCTACTTTCACTCCGGAATTTCAAGTCTCTGAAGCAATCCACCTGGTCTCTGATGCTCATACTTCACCTGTTGACAATTTAGACACTGAGCTACAAACCCAACTATATCTTTCTTCATTATCCTCCACCAGTAGTGCTGCCTCAAATCCTGATACATCTTCGCGGCACTTGGATGAATGGAGTACCGCGAACTGTGAGCCTCCTAGAGAATCAACTCATGCAAACTATCTACATTAGGCACACATAGCTTGCCCTACATCCGTAATATACCATCATCCCCAATAGTGACCTCCTTGGCATCACCGTGCTGAACCGTGTCCTTATGGACAAGCAGATAAGGGTCATCATGCAGACGTTCTCTGATATGATCATAAAGAGAAGGTTGAGAAACCACAGAAGCCAAAACTCGGCTCGGCTCGAAAATATCCAATCTACAAACTAGTTGGCCAAGGCCTGAACATCCAAGGCTAAAAGCCTCTCTGCTATCGGTAAGTATGCTAAGCTGCCCAAACTCTCCGCCTTACGACTCAAGACATCAGCCATCATATTGGCCTTTCTGGGATGATAGAGAATGGTGATATCATAATCCTTAAGTAACTCCAGCCACATCCGCTGCCGCAAATTAAGATCCTTCTGTTTAAACAAATGCTGTAGACTCCGGTGATCGGTATAAACCTCACAATGGACACTGTACAAATAATGCCGCCAAATCTTCAAGGCATGAACAATAGCTTCTAACTTAAGGTCGTGGATCAGATAATTCTTCTCATGTACCTTTAACTGTCTGGACGCATAGGCAATAACCTTACCGCCTTGCATCAGCACTGCGCCGAGACCAGTACGCGACGCATCACAATACACAATATAAGACCCTGTACCTATAGGCAACACCAATACTGGGCCTGTAGTCAAAGCTGTCTTGAGCTTCTAAAAGCTCTCTTCACACTCATGTGACCACCTGAACGGAGCACCTTTCTAGTTCAATTTAGTCAAAGGCGATGCAATAGACGAGAAACCCTCCACAAAGCGACGATAATAACCGGCCAAGCCGAGAAAACTCCGAATCTCAGTAGCTGAAGATGGCCTGGGCCAACTCTGAACTGCCTCTATTTTCTTCGGATCCAGCTTAATTCCTTCACTGGACACTATATGTCCCAAGAATGCCACCAAACTAAGCCAAAACTCACACTTAGAGAATTTGGCATAGAGTCTCTCTTCTCTCAGCCTTTGTAATACAATACCCAAGTGTTGTGCATGCTCCTCCTATCTACGTGAGTATACTAGGATATCATCAATAAATACTACGACAAATGAATTAAGATACGGCTGGAATACACTATTCATCAAGTGCATAAATGCTGCTGGGGCATTGGTCAACCTAAAAGACATCACAAGAAATTCATCGTGGCCATAACGAGTCCTCAATGCCGTCTTTAGAATATCTGAATCCCGAATTTTCAACTAGTGATACCCAGATCTCAAATCAATTTTGGAAAATACCCTCGCCCCCTGAAGCTAGTCAAATAAACCATCAATACGCGGAAAAGGATACTTATTCTTGATTGTAACTTTGTTTAACTGCCTATAGTCAATGCACTTCCGCATAGTACCATCTTTCTTTTCACAAACAGAACCGGCGCACCCCAAGGCGACACACTAGGCCTAATAAACCCTTTATCAAGAAGTTCCTGAAGTTGCTCTTTTAATTCTTTCAATTCAGCTGGTGACATATGATACGGAAGAATAGAAATGGGTTGAGTGCTCGGCTCCAAGTCAATACCGAAATCAATATCCCTGTCAGGTGGCATACCCGGCAGGTCTGCAAGAAATGCATCCAGAAAGTCTCGCACTACCGGTACTGAATCAATAGTAGGAGTATCTGTATCAACATCTCTCACAAAGGCCAAATATGACAAACACCCCTTCCCAACCATACGTTGGGCCTTCAATAAGAAATTACCCTGCTGGGAACATAATCTAGATAACCTCTCTATTCGACCTTCGGCAACCCCGGCATCGCCAATGTCATGATTTTTGCATGACAGTCCATAATAGCATGACGTGGAGACAACCAATCCATACCCAAGATTACATTAAAATCAACCTTACTGAGCAATAAAAGATTAACTCTAGTCTCTAGTCCCCTAATAGGTATCACACAAGACTGGTACACACGGTCTACAGAATTGTATCGCCCACCTACGTAGATACACGAAAGGGTGAAACTAAGGACTCACGGGGCATATCCAGATAATGAGTAAAGTACGATGATAGATACAAATAAGTGGAACCAGGGTCAAATAATATAGAAGCTTCCCTGCATACTGAGACAATACCTGTGATCACTGCATCTGAAGCAACAATATCTGACCTGCCAAGAAAAGCATAGAATCGAGCTTGATTGCCACCTGATTGGCCTCCCCCTCTTGGGAAACCCCTAGATAAATGAGCCCCACCTAGAGCTGGGTGGGTGGGTGGTGTAATTGCTGGTGCTGGTGCCGTCGGTTGAGAAATCTGCTGTGGAGTCCCACTCAACAACATAGGACAATCTCTCTTGATATGACCAAATTCTTCGCACTCGAGACAACCCCTCCTATGATAGAACTACTGCTCCTGATAACCCGAGGAATTACCTGTAGAAGCCTGAGCGGACGAGGCATGGTGAGAACTCTATGCTGGTAGTGCACTGAATGAAGACTAGCTTGAGTGAGCACTGTAAGAACCGTGGCTAGCTGATGCACCACGATGAGCTGGACGAGTCGTCTGAGCGGGCCTATAAGGGTGACCCCTGATGTGGTAGGACTTCCCCCCAGAAGGTACCCCACCAAAATCGCCCGAACCTCGAGGCCTCTTGGTCTCCCTCTCACCACGCTCCTAGCTATGGACCACCTCTATCTGCCGAGCAATGTCAACCACCTCGTCAAAAGTGGCACCAGATACCCTCTCCCTAGTCATAAGCAACCGCAACTGATACGTGAGTCCATCAATGAACCTCCTAATCCTCTCCCTATTAGTGGGAGCCAACCAAACTGCATAACGAGCCTACTCAGAAAATCTCATCTCGTACTGGGTCACAGACATGCCATCCTGCCGAAGCTGCTCAAACTGTCTGCGCAGCTCCTCCCTGCGAGATTGCGACACGAACTTCTCCAAAAAGAGAACAGAAAACTCCTGCCATGTAAGTGGTGCTGCACCGACCAGCCCGGGCCTCTCATAAGCCTCCCGCCATCTGAAGGCAGCCCCAGAAAACTGAAAACTAGTGAACGAGACCCTACTGGTCTCCGAAATACCCGTTGTCCGAAGCATCTGCTGGCACTTATCCAAGAATACTGAGCAACCTCTGACTCAGCACGCTAAATTATGGAGGTCGATGCCTCCCAAATCCCTCAAGTCTCCTATGCTCATCACCAGCCACAACGCCGGACTACCGGGGCCTGAGCAGCTGCAACCAGCTGGGCTGGTAGTGCCCCCAGTATTTGAAGTCCTTGCACTACCTACTCTGGAGTACGGGCAATAGGGGTATGAGTACCTCCTCGGCCTGAGAAGTGGCTGGTACGGCTTGAGCCGAAACCACCCGAGCAAGGCCAGTGCAAACTATCAATATTTAAGCTAGAGCCTCCTGAAGCCCTGGAATCACAATAGGTGCTGCTGGTGCCTGTGTTGGTCTCGCCTGCTCAACTATATCTGGAATCTTCTCTTGAGTTGGAGCAACTAGTGGTGCGACAGGTGCTGCTCCAACTGTTGTACGAGCTACACCTCGACCTCTACCTCAGCCCCGGCCTCTACCACGGCCCCGACCTCTCCCGGCCCTAACTGGTGGCACAGGTGGATGACTATCTGATCCGGTAGCACGTGTACTCACCATCTGTGAGAGAATAGAATAACAGAAATTTAGTTTCCGGAATTAACAATTTCGCACGATAGAATACAAGAAAATGAAATTTTCCTAAGAGTTCAGCAGCCTCTTGAAGATAAGTACAGATGTCTCCGTACCGATCCGCAAGAATCTACTAAATCTGCTCATGACTCGTGAGACCTATGCAACCTAAGCTCTGATACTAACTTGGCACGACCCAAAATCTCACCTGTCATGATGGCGCCTATCTTAATATTAGGCAAGCCGACAACTTTAATAAACCACAATTTCTTTTATATTTGAAAACACAATAAATAAATTAAGAGTAAGATCCCACAAACTTTTGATACAAAATACTATCTTTATACAATACAGTCCCAAAACCTGGTGACACTGTACATGAGCATCTAAATGACATCACAATTTGACTGATAAAAATACTATCTTAAAATATAGAACAACACAAATAACTGAAAGAGAAGAAAGTCAAGGTCTGCGGACGCCAAGCAGCTACCTCGATAGTCTCCAATAGATAAATCCACAAATCTAGCAACTGCCGTATCCGGAAGTACCTGAATCTGCACACGAGGTGCAGGATGTAGTGTGAGTACAACCAACTCAATAATTATCGCAAATAAATAGGGCAAGGTAAGAGAAGCTTAATTTGTTGAATTCACTACGTAACTCAGTACAACTATATCTTGCTCAACAGTATTATGGCATGTAGGGGAACAAAAGCAAGTAAATCAGATAATGATCAAGAAAATACAAGTTTCACACATTGCACGGACAACTCACGTGCTGCACAGACAACTCACGTATGACAAAGGACAACTCACGTGTCAATAATATAATATATGGATCCGCACGGACAACTCACCTGTTGCACGGATAACTCACGTGCCAAAGTATCAATATATGAATCTGCTCGGACAACTCGCATGCTGCACGGACAACTCACGTGCCAAAGTATCATTATATGGATCCGCACGGACAACTCATGTGCTGCACGGATAACTCACATGCCAAAGTATCATACAGTAGCTATAAAGCAAGGGTACAAGTATATAATGAAAGAAGTAAGATTTTCTTCTTCCCGGACTGGTATAAGTAACATGCTAAAGTGTAGGCCTATGCAAAGTGTGCTATCATAACTAATCCAGAAACTTGAAAAATATTTATCAAGTTTGTTCCTATATTTAAACCTCTGAGTAAGCACATCATGGTTTACTTAAATCACATAAATTGTTACAGCATGTTAGATATTGAAGCTCGAAGCTTAACAGTCATTTCTGGGCTTATAGGAGCCCGAGCACAACCCAAACATAAATACACAACCTCGATGCCCGCACATGGGACCATCCCCACACATGTACGCACCCAAAAGTACGTAGCTATCACAAGAATTCAGGCAACTAGTGCCTTAACGGAGTTTAAATACGATACTTACCTCAAACCGTGTAATTTTTTATTCCAATACGCCTTTTCCTCGCGAATCGGCCCCCGAACGCCTCGAATCTCAATTAACCACAATTGCATTTAAAATATGACCTTCCAATTCACATAATCTAGTCGAAATACTCAATGATAATCCAATACTATTGACTAACAATGATCACAAGTGACATACCTCAAGTTTCCCCATGAATTCTCTCGGAATAATCGCTCAAAACCGTGTTGGAAATTTCCAAAATATCGAAACCCCTCTGGTTTGTAATCTGTCTAGGGGTTCCACTTCTGCGGAAAACTAACCGCATCTGCGGTCCCACTTTTGCGGTCATGCTGCCGCTTCTGCGGACAAGAGTCCGCTTCTGTGGACTCGCTTTTGCGAAGAAGCTATCCGCTTATGCGGTCTTGCCCAGCTCCCCTTGCCTCCGCTTCTGCGACCTTGGAGTCCCTTCTACGAGTTTTCGTCCGCTTCTGCGGACCTTGCACATCTGCGATGACCATCCCCCTTCTGTGAGCTCGCACCTGCGAGCCAAATTCCGCAGGTGCGATTGCACCGGAAGGCAGAAATTTCCAGATTTCTTCTAAGTCTGAATTTTATCCATTAACCATTCGAAACTCACCTGAGACCCTCGGGACCTCAACCAAACATAGCAACAAGTCCTAAAACATCATAGGAACTTAGTAGAAACCTCAAATCACATCAAACAACCTAAAAACACGAATCATGCCCCAATTCAAGCTTAATGAAACTAAAAAATTTCAACTTCTACATTCAATGCCGAAACCTATCAATTCAAGTCCGATTGACCTCAAAATTTGCACACAAGTCATAAATGACATAAAAGATCCATTCCAATTTCCAGAATCAGATTCTGCCTCCCATATCAAAAAGTCAACTCCCTGATCAAACTTCTAAGCTTATATTTCTATTTTAGCCATTTAAGGCCTAATTTAACTACGGACTTCAAAATAATTTTTCAGTCAAGCTTCTAAGTCCAAAATCACCATACGGAGCTGTTGGAATCATCAAAATTCTATTCCGATATCATTTACACATAAGTCAACCTCTGGTCAACTATTTCAACTTAAGCTTTAAACCTTGAAACTAAGTGCTCCAATTTATTCCAAAACCTCTCCGGACCCGAATCAATTATCCTAGCAAGTCACATAATAACGGGAAAGAATAAATAGAGCAGTAAATGAGGGAACGGGGCTGTAATACTCAAAATGACTGACCGAATCGTTACAGCAACAAAACAATCCTAGATTTCAAGGACAAGGAGCTCCTGGTTTTGGGAATCAACCGAGGTTGCAGTTCCAGCCTCAACATTCCACTCAGCTTGGGCTAGAAGATTTTTTTTTTTTCAAATTTACTAGGCATTGTGCCTAGTGTTAATTTTCATATATATATAATCATAATTACAAAGATGGAGGGGGACATAGACCTTACCTCCCATAATGAAAGATGTACTTTCTTGATTATCGAGACTTGACAATCAAGTGTACGTAGGTAATTGTGATGGGTTAGACCTATGATGATGTAATGATTGTCTATCTTATAACATCGACAGACAATCATATGTACAAAAATATTGTGAAATAAATCTAGGTTAATCTATACAAAAATACACATGTTCCTAAATCTATTAATTTGAAATAGTATCCGCTCTATACGATGCGGTCTATTTCTAGCAAAGGAGGATCTTTTATATGATGCATCATCAAAAAAGATGGTAACAGTCATCAATTTTGCTTTGAAAAGTGCATAGTTGAGAAATTTTACTACTGCTGCTATGGAGATGTTTTGCTTCTGTGATTTGTGATTTCTGTTGGAGTGCTGACTAAGTTTCCTTGCTGCTGTCATTGCCACTATTGGAGGTGTCTTTTACTGCTGTTGTGGGGGGGGGGAGGGGTGTTTGATGCATTTATCTTGCTTGAGGCAAGAAAAGAAACAAAAATTCCAGTAGCATCAACCTACACTGCTGTTGTTGAAACTGCTGCTACTATGAAACTGTTTCTGTGAAAATTCCAGCAGGAATTCCAGTAGCAGCAGCACGATCAGCAATGAATGTTGGGTTGCTGCTGTCACTTGCTTCTGCCTCTAATCTTGTTCTATGTTTCTGCAGAAAAGGATGCTTCTGCTTCTGTTGGCTATAAGGCAGAAAGAACAGAAAATTCCAGTAGCATCAACAATGACAGTACACTGCTGATCTGCTGCTACTAGGTACCTGTTTTTGCTTCTGCCTTTGTTCTTGTTCCTGGTGTTCTGTTTTCTGCAGTAAAGAGGTAAGAAAAATGGGGGGGGGGGG
>MCJB01005502.1:94602-106774 GCA_002018475.1 Nicotiana obtusifolia
AAGACACTTTATGGGCTCAAGCAGGCTCCAAGAGCATGGTATGAAAGATTGTCAAAGTTCTTGCTTGAGCATGGCTATAAGAGAGGTAAAATTGATAATAATTTGTTCTTGAAATAAAAAGGTAAAGATCTCTTGGTAGTTTAGATATATGTTGATGATATAATCTTTGGAGCAACTACTAATAAGTTAAGTAAAGAATTTCTCTAAATTAATGGGGAGTGAATTTGAAATGAGTATGATGGGTGAGCTTAATTTCTTTTTACGCTTACAAATTAAACAAAATTCAAATGGAACTATGATCTATCAACAGAAGTATGTGAAAGAGTTGCTTAAAAGGTTTAAAGTAGAAGATTCCAAAGAAATTGACACTCCTATTGCAACAGCCACAAAATTGGATATAGATGAACCTGGTTCATCTGTTGATCAGAAGTTGTATAGGGAATGATTGGCTCTTTATTATATTTCACTGCTAGTAGACCTGACTTTGTTTTCAGTGTAGGCCTTTGTGCAAGATTTCAGGCAAATCCAAAGGAGTCTTACTTGACTGTTGTCAAGAGGATCTTGAGATACCTAAAAGGCACCACTGACCTTTGTCTATGGTATCCAAAATATAGTAATTTTAACTTAGTGGGATATGTTGATGCTGATTATGCAGGTTTTCTTGTGGATAGAAAGAGCACCTCAGGTATGACACACTTTCTTGGCTCATGTCTTGTGTCTTGGACCACCAAAAAGAAAAATTTTGCGGCCTTATCTACTGCTGAAGCTGAGTATTTGCTGTTGCCTCATGTTGTGCTCAATTGTTGTGGATCAAACAACATTTAATGGATTTTGAAATTGATTTAGGTTTTATCCCCATCTTTTGTGATAACACCAGTGTAATTAGTATGACCAAGAACTCGATTCATCACAAAAGAACTAAGCACATAGATGTTAGGCATCACTTTTTGAGGGACAACTATGACAAAGGTTTGATCACTGTGGAATTTTGTGCTACTGATAAATAAATAGAGGACATCTTCACAAAAGCTCTAAGTGGAGATCCCTTTAAAAGGAACAGGTTAGAATTAGGGATGATTAAGATCACCTAAAAGGAACTAATTCTAACTCAAAAATTGGTTAGATAATTTGTGAATTTTATACATAATTAGATTAGATTTTGCTCAGTCTCATACTTATACTAGTATAATCTTTTACTATGTGCTAAAATGGTTCATTAATCTCTAATGATTTGATCTTTATTTTCTTGGAAAATTCAGACTTACACAAGAGAATTCTCAATAAAGAACCTGGTTCATCAAGATTACATGGTATGTACTCTCCACTCAGCATATTTTAAAATAATTGTATTTGGATCATGATAAAAAAGAGAGTCCATAGCTTATCCATTACAAAAAGAACCAGTTTTACCCAAAGAGAGTGTCCAGCGCAATAATTGCCTAGAATCTAGGAAAGTCTGTAACGTCTTTTCAAACTGACTCCCAGTTTGATCAGACTCCCGAGCTTCTGAAAAGTTGTCATTACCTAATTAAACTCTCCCTCTTTATATTTATTTAACCCTTCCCATTTCTTCACTTCTAAACTTCTCCGCCGTCAAACAACTCTCCCTATCTTTTCTCACCTTCTCTACACACACATCCAAACATAGTAATGGAGACCCCTTTTGAGAATCCCTCATCACCACCCAAGGAAATTATACCTACACCATCTATCACACCTTCAACCACACCCAATTCTAAGAAAGGAAAGTTCAGGATCATTGCTCGCTAGGTAGTCGTTTGAGGATAACAAATCGAGAAAATTAATGAGCAGTTAAAAGCAAGTCGGGTAGAAGAACCCCAAAAATATAAAGAATCATTTAAGTTTGCAACTGAGGGAGGAAGAAATTGTTTCATATGAAACAGAGCAGGTAACATCTGGTCCTAAGATTACATCTGAGAAAATTTCTGAGGTTGCTGAGAATATGGAGAATAGGTTAGTGGGAGCTATGGTTGGGGTGAAATCATTGAATCTAGGAAAATTGGTGGTAAAGACAAAAAGAAAAAAGAAAAAAAGAGTGAGGATTCTCAAGGATGTGAGGGGAAAGGGAAAAGAAGGAGTGGCTGAATCTTCACATACTCCTGCTAAATTGACTGAGGGGACTGGAGCTATGGTGTTGTGGAATGAGGATGCTGTTGAGGAGGAAGAAAATTAGAGAGAAAAGGAGGGCAGTGGGTCTGGAGATGCAAGTGCTGCTGGGGGGTTGGCTAGGTTGAGGAAGAGGTTTCAAGAACCCGTTCCATCTGTGCAAGAACCACTCGAAGACCTACTGAAACGCGTGTCTGACAGCTACAATCCAAAAGGGAAGAAGAGTTCAGGAGTTAAAATTTCTAGAACTGCTAGGGCAAACAAGAAGAGAAAGGCTGCCTCTTTTATTCCTGTAAAGACTCCTCCTACAAGAGGAAGAGCTACAAGGAGTCAGAAGAAGCAGAGTGAGGCCGGACTTGAAAAGGCCTTGGAAGAGAGTAAAAGAAAAGCTGCTGCAAAGGGAAAGAAGAAAATGAGTGAGCTTATTGAGGCAATTGAGATTGAGGAGATGGACCTGGTCCTTCATGATGAAGAGGAGGCAGAAGAGGTTGAGGTTGTGACTCCAAAGGCAAAGAAAAGAAAGACTTCCATAAAGAAGTCATCTTCAAAGACTGTTGATGCAGAGTCTTCTACGTTGGCAAAAAGAACCAGGACTGCCATGAAATCTAGAAAAGTGAAAGTAGTGGAGGAAGAAGAAAGTGAAGATGAAGAGGAATCTGATGAAGAGCAGGACATGATGGTTAAGTTTGGGAACAGAACCATCTTGAAGGGTAGACTCCTCAGGGACTTGGAGGAGGAAGGCATGGTGATGCTGCTGGAAAAACTACAACTGCAGGGTTGGAAGGACATGGTCCTTCAGATGGAAGGAAAGCTTGCCAGAACTGAGATTATGGAGTTCATGGTAAATTATGAGATCAAAAATGACAGAGTCACCAGTTTGGTGAATGGGGTGACTGTGAGCTTTGATGACAAGGACTTGGGAGAAATTCTAGGAGTACCAGCTGAAGGGTACAATGATTATAAAAAGTTAAAGTGGCCTAGCCTAGAAAACCTTCCCAGCTCACTTGCCATTACTAGGAAGTTTGCTGACAATGAGGAAGAGCTTCAGCCCAAGGCTATTTACAAAAGTGAGATGAGGCCTGCCCACAAAGTGCTGTTTGAATTTATTAACAAGATCGTGTTGCCCAGGCAGGAAAGAAGGCACATTGCCACCTTCATGGACTAGTCTTTATGGAATGCCTGGATAGTAGGAGACAGATCAATTGGCTTGGTTTTATCATCCAGTTTCTTGATAAGGTTCTAACTGGAACAAAAACTCATGTCATACTCTATGATTTCATTCTCACTGCTATACTTACTCACTTCAAGGTACCTCTCAAGACATAGGATGTTAATACAAGCAAAGATCACTTTGGGGCCAACACCTTGACTGCATGTGACTATGAAGTCCACACTGCTCCCAAAGAACCTGGTTCATCCAAGAAGGTACTTGTGAACAGCAAAGTGAGAGACTTGGTGCAAGAGAGTGGGGCTAAGGATGCTGAGATTGAGAGGCTGAAGAAGAGGCTGGCTGAAGTAGAAACTGAGAGGGATGCTCTTAGGGCTGAGCTTGCAAAAGAGAAAGAGAAGAATGAATGCATTCTTCATGATATGTTAAAGTTACTGCAGGCCAGAAACCAAGAACCTGGTCCTTCCCAGCCTTGAAACCTTCCTAGCCTAGTTAGACAAACCAGTGACCCAGATGGGATTTGTTTTGTTCTTTTTGCTCATGATCCAGTACCTTTATTTTTCTTTATGCTTTGTGGATGACTAGTATCAATGATAATCAACTGATTTTGTGCTCTAACTGTTTGTTGATGCTTCTTAGATAGCTAATATCGTTAGATTGATAAATGATGCTTGACTCCATGATTACATTTGAAATAGCCCCAGTGCGCATGAGTAAAATCTGCTAAAATTTGGTTATCTAACATTATTATGCAACTTTTCGATGATGTCAAAAGGGGAAAGATATGTTGTGCTTTTTACTTTGGACTGTGATGTTTATAACATAATGAACCTGGTCCTTGATGATTTGTGACTTTAAAATGGAAAGTGTTCTAACATTGTGATAATGTTGAGCTGAGTTGAAACAGGGCTTATGCTTATGAAAAGCATAGAGTTTGTCATCATAAAAAAGGGAGAATTTGTTGTCCTAAGTGAAGTTTATTTTGATGATTGGCAAAGGTACTCAAGCATGAACCAGGTCTATACATAGTGCACACAGACACGAGCAGATTCGAGCACAACATACACGTGAAGGAGATAAGCTTAAGTGGTTAGATCTAACATCTCTTGAACGAAAAGGTTGCATAAGTGATAAGGAGAAAGACTCCTTACTCGAAGAGAACTCTATCCTAGATAAGGGAGGAGTTAGAAGTTGAAGATAACTAGAACTCTTCCACAAAGGAAGAGTAAAGCATTAGACTTCTAGTTATTTCCTATTCTACTAACTCTATATATTTCAGGATGTTCTCATTTTACAGGTACACATAAATGCTGAAGTTAAACGTGAGTTGAGAGCAAAATACCAAGGCATTTTGCAAACAATTCCTGTGTGATTCAAGTGTGCGAACCTGAAGCTACATGAATCAGATAGAAGAACCAGTACCAAGTGCCTGTCTTTTATCTAGTTTCATTAAAGTAGAACTTTTGAGTTGTACCTTTCAGCTTTATCTAGAAGCAATTACATTAGGTACTTTGAGTATAGTATTCAAGTTAGATTTAACTTGAAGTTGTCGCAACAGCTAGAAGCTGGTTGCCATGAATTTATTTCTGTAATATCTTTTTTATCCATGCATTATTATTCTTCCATTTCCGATTTATGCATTGTTTATCCTTCCGTTATACGCTTAACATCATGCTGCAATTACAGAGGAGCACTTTAAGGATGATACGATCTTGGGTAGTGGTGCAGTGCAGAATGTGATTAAAGTTGTATGCCCTTGAGAAATACTTTGTTAAACCTGTTTGATACTTGAAATTAAAGTACATCTGCAGCCCAACTGCTTTATAGCTATTTAATTTCCTTTCAACTGGCAATGCCATTTTTATACAAATTAGTTTCTAATTTTGAGGTTTGGCCCTGGATATATATTATGCACTTCTGATTAAGTTATACATTCCTTCATAGAAGCTTGTTTCCGCTTTAAGTTTATGGAACTGCAGTGAATGTTTTTACATTTTGTTACATCAGAAATCAAATGCCCCCTATGTTCTCATAAATTAAAGGCACGATCTGGGGTAGCTATTCGTGCTGCTGTCCAAGCATTCTGACGAGAGAAGTTGCAGCTTAACCATTCATCAAAGAAGAAAGGAGACATATGATCAGGTTCACTGGCGTTTCATGTTTTGTTTTTGTGATATCACTACCTAAAATAAGAAGATGGTAAAGAATGTTTGGATCTATGTCACGCAAATGTATCTAATTTGTGTATTTGCATGCCTCCGGTTTATTTAAGCTTAAGATCTTTCCTAGTGTCATGTTCTACGCGGAAAAAGGGGCGCTGAGCATTCTGGGATCATCTTAGAGAAAGAGGCATCCAGTTTCCATTTGCTGTAACTGACAGCGTTATAAACTTATAATAGAGGTTCCATTTGGAAGGGGAAGTAGCATAGTATGGGTAAAAGGAATTTTTTAGATATTCTAAATTTGGTTAGTTCCGGGTGATAACACCATAATCTTCTATCAAGTTTGATACTGGAATTTTCTATAGAGCAAATAGTAGAGATATACCTATTACCTGTATGTCTTTGACCGGATCCAACATTCATGTCTCCGGCTAGAAAAGTAAATGCTTAAGTTTTGGGAAAGGCCTCCTGGCTTATACTTCTTTATTTGTGCAGAATCTGAAAAACAAGTACAAGTTTCGACTTTATTCAAGTGCTCTTTTGAATCCAATATATTCAACTATTTTCTATTTGATTTTACTGTATCTGCAATTTTAATGCTCGCGTCAGCAAAAGGCCATTTGAATTCTTATTGTCTAACAGCAACGCCTTCTCAGGTTTTTGCTGCCTCATCTTCTTTCTAAGATTCCATGAACAGTTGTGTAAGTTTTTGTTGAATATTAAAGTTTTGATGATCAACAAAGTATGATTAAATATTTAAAGAATCAGGTCCTCAACGTAGCTGGTTAATTGTTCTGAAGAACCAGGTCCTCAGGAGAAAGGATCAGCTCCTTGTCACACCTCTTTTCGTACACTCCCCGAGAGGAAATGTATAAAAATGAGTTTTTCCAATTAAAGTGACATTTATCGAAATGAGATTATTTAATTTATTTCAGAGTCGCCACTTGAAAATTTAGATTGGTGTTCCAAGTCACCGGTTTTATCCCAGATCGAGGAAAAAGTTTGACTTTCATAACGAAGTCTGCGAACCAGAAATTCTAAGTAAGGAATTATGTTAACCCGCGGGAAGGTATTAGACACCCTTGAGTTCCGTGGTTTTAGCACGGTCGCTTTATGGTTATACTCGGCTCATTATTTGATTTTTATACCTGTTATTAATCTATAATGCTTTTTGCCTCATTTTACTTTTCCGCTTTTAAGTTTATCAAGAATTTGCAATGCCAATCAAAATATGTCACAAATCACGTCACATAAATGCACCCGCGACTTATGACATCTTTTAATTTAACATTGGGATTTAGAATTTGGGTCACATAAATGCGTACCCGAATTTAGAAAATTAAATTAATAAACTAACGCACTTGAAGCAAATTACGCGTTTTAATTCTTCAAGGGCCATGAAATTTGCTAAATAGCGCACCTCAATTTTTCTAAGTGTTTAATTAATGAGGACCATATGTTTGTAATTTTTATATGGTATGGCGCACATCGAATTAATCTTAAAGCTTTTATTATTTAAAATTGTATAATTTGGGTCACCTAAAAGGCACCCCCGAAGTTAACACTGTCACTTATGTCACGGAAACCATACCCATAGCGACAACGTAATTAATTGCGTTTAAGATCTAACTACTAAAACTTAAAGAGTCAAGGCTCATTTGTATTGATATTACACTTTAATTAATTAAGAGGGCCATTAGCGATCATTATTAATTGTATGGCACACCCCTATTGATTTTAAAGAGTTTGTTAACACTACATGACAGCAGCAAACTGGTCCATTTACTTCCACTAGCCAGTAAATGAAATAGCCATTTTATCTTAGTCGATATTTCTAGAATCAACGAGCCAAGTCATGAATTTTGACGTTAATCTCTAAATAAACCAATTCGAATTATTTTCAGAAATAAAACTTAACAGTCCACGCATCATATGGAAATACAAACCCAACACATATTCTAGTTTCATGACACTTGTCAAACTCAATGAAATTCGCACAGTTGCAAACGATAAAGAAATTAACTACAGGCTTTTAATTAATCCAAACAAGCTGCTGAACAATAACGATTTGTCAAACTAAATTACTACGAACCAGTCCAATTTCAACAATCTGAAACCCCCATATATCTGTTTCGATCCCAGTATCCAACTAACATCATAATTAATAGCTTTCTCCTTATCTTTGGAGATCTTTAAAGTGAAATAATCCGGACAAGGTTAAATGAATACTACCTCTTACTGTTAAGCGATGAGAGGATCAAAAGATGAAGTGAGATGTCGCTTCCTGCTACCTAGAAATATGTTAACTATTATTTTTCTTTTCATGTTAACTGAATATTATTTCGGTGCCTTACGTTTACCTTAATACTAAAATATTTTTAGTAGATTTCAATGATAGGACAAACCAGCTGCCACCGCATTACTTTATCAGTGATTTCAAACAAACTCTAACCAGACTGATGAACCAGGAAGCTTAGCAGTAGAACAGGAATTGCAGAAAAGACAGCGACCTAGATTCACATAACACCATATTGCGAGCAAAGCAATTCAAACATCAAACCATAAAACACGGAACTCTGTTCTTTATCTATTCAGAACTAAAGCTTTTGTAAGTTAAAGTAGACTTTGTTGAGCAAGATATGCAAGGGAACAATTCAAACAACAATAATGACTGCGACAAAGATTATCAACAAGTAAACGACGGTAACATAATGCATATCTGTATATATGTCGGAATAAAGCTTGAAATTACAAGGCGTTTAAACATACCTAAGAATCGCAAACAAACTCGTTTACGCAGTAGCCACAGCAATAAACTATAGCAGCAGCAGCTAATTCCCAACTTTGTTCGACTTCCAAAAGATCCAATGTTGAATTTTAGATCAAAGAAACTTGGAACTTTTTTTTTGCCTTTTCAGACTTTACTCTCTTCCTAAGTATCACTGTATTTTCCTCCTCCTCTTTTTTTTCTTTCAATTTTATTTTAGACTCTGTTTTTCTCTCCCTCAAACGACCTCTCTGTCTTACTATAAAAAACGGCCTCCCCTTTTCTTCAATCTCCCCTGTCTTATATAGAACCCCAAACGAAACAGACCTACTCCCCCTTTTTTAAAAGATTTCTTTTCTATTAAAATCCCTCCCCCACTCAATGCCTGACAGATTTTTAACAAAATCCCAACAGAAATCTGTTGGGATCTTTTGAAATTACCCTTTCCCCCTTTAAGTATCTTTTATTTATAATTAACCCCCTCTAGTTGTCCGTAACTCTTTTAAACAATAGCCACTTAATAACTTGGTCCTTTTTCCTAATTTACGGACTAACCTAGTCAAAACAAAATCTGGCCATTTTTGTAAAACCCTAAAAATCAGAAAATCGAACAAAGTAAAAGAAAGGGGTAGAAGTTGAATGAACTAAAAACACCTAAAAAAACGGAACGGAAAAGAATAAAGAAATTACCTTGAGCAAACTTTCTTGAAAAATTCGGATTTTAAAGTTAAAATTCATTTTAGCCATGTGTTCTTGCTAAGAACACGTGGCTAAAATCTATTTTAACTCAAAAACTAGCCTCGATCCAAAGCTTTGTACTTTATTATTTTTCCTGAATTGTTTGCTTTATCAAACGGAAATTTCGGGTTTGGTGGTATCGATTGAAGTGGGGAAAGTGATGGTGGTGGTTTGGGGGTGATTATGGACGGATTTGGTCGGAAGCCAGCCATGGCGGCGGTGGGGTTGGACGGGGCTAGGGTTGGCTGCATGGGGGGTGTTTGGACAGTGAAGAGGCGGAAGTGAAAGAGTATTAGGGTTTGGTTTAGGACACTTTTATATGGGGGATGGGTTAGTTCCTGGCCGTTGATCTTGCTAAGATCAACGGCCCAGATTAAGGGGAGGGAAAATGGACTCTGGGTTTGGCCGGATTTTTAGTGCATTTGGGCCTAGTTTAAATTAAAACTGGCCCAATCCGGTTTCTATTTCTTTTATACCTAATAATTAAAATCTTAATCCCTAAAAATGTAAAATTAAACTAAAGTAATTATTTCCAAAATTATAATAATCCTTAAATCTACTAATTAAAGATTAGAAATTAAAGAAAGTGTAAATGAACCATTTTTTATGATTTTCGATTTTATAAAACGATTAATTACTAACTTAATTCTAAAATGTAACATAAATCCTAAATGCAATGCATGATATTTTGAGTATTTTCATGAATTAATTAGTTAACAAATGAGTAATTAAACACCTAATAAAATCCTAAAATGACTAATACTTAATTAAAAATTATTTAATAATTTTTATAAAGGTATTTCGGGTACGGTAAAAATCACATGCTCACAGATGCCCCTCTTTGCTTGAAAGCACGAAGAGTTTTCGGGCAAAGACAAGATGAACAATTCTGCAGGATTTTTGCCTACCTAAATTGAAAAGAGTTTGGCTGAATCCTGTTTAAGAGTTGCCTACATATCCTTGGCTATGAAGGAATCAGGTCAGTGTAGTTTTGGAAATTTTTGGTAGCTGGGACTACCAGGAAGCTGTGATTGTGTTGCTGCTGCTGTTACAGTTTGTTGCGCTCCTTATTACACCAAAAATGGAAAATAAGAAGCTAAACTAACTACGTCTAATAGCTATGAATTACAAGATTCCTATCTACGAACTTCTTGGAACTTGATCTTGAATCTTCTTGTGCATCTCGAACTGTTGACCCGCATTCTTGACGCGAGCTTTTGCCATTCCTAACTTGACTTGACCCTGTTCTTCAGGCGGGCTCCTGCTGGTGAAACTTGAATTGTATTCCCTCGTTATCCAGGTGGGCGCCTGCTATCACGACAGTAAAATAAACAACAAACTTTCTGCCCTAGTTTGGAACTTAGTCATATCTGCGGGGACTTGAAACTTACTGCCTAAAAGACTTCTAAGACTTGTAGAAAAACTAAGTCTCACTATTCATGAAGATTTTGAGAAATTCAAAACTAAATCCCATTATCCAGGAGGGTCCTGAAACTAAAAATAAATTCCATTATCCAGGAGGGTCCTGAAACTAAAAATTAAATCCCATTATCCAGGAGGGTCCTGAAACTAGAAATTAAATCCCATTATCCATGAGGGTCCTGAAAACTAAAAATTAAATCCCATTATCCAGGAGGGTCCTGAAACTAGAAATTAAATCCCATTATCCAGGAGGGTCCTGAAACTAAAATTAAATCCCATTATCCAGGAGGGTCCTGAAAACTAAAAATTAAATCCCATTATCTAGGAGGGTCCTGAAAATTAAAATTAAATCCCATTATCCAGGAGGGTCCTAAAACTGAAACTAAATCCCATTATCCAGGAGGGTCCTGAGAAATTTAAAATTAAATCCCATTATCCAGGAGGGTCCTGAAAACTAAAATTAAATCTCATTATCTAGGAGGGTCCTGCTACTGAAACTAAAATTAAATTCCCTCGTTATCCAGGTGGGCGCCTGCTACTGAAACTAAAATTAAATTCCTCGTTATCCAGGTGGGCGCCTGCTACTGAAATTAAAATTAAATCCCATTATCCAGGAGGGTCCTGCTACTGAAACTTAAAATTAAATCCCTCATTATCCAGGTGGGCGCCTGCTACTGAAATTAAAAACTAAATTCCCTCATTATCCAGGTGGGCGCCTGCTACTGAAATTAAAAACCAAATTCCCTCGTTATCCAGGTGGGCGCCTGCTACTGAAACTAAAATTAAATCCCATTATCCAGGAGGGTCCTGAAAACTAAAAACTATATCTCATTATACAGGAGGGTCCTGAAAATTAAAAGCTAAATCTCATTATACAGGAGGGTCCTGAAAGTTAAAAGCTAAATCTACCTGAGTCGTGCTCTCTGTTTGGGGAATTCTCGAATAGCAATCTTGCTGTCCGAACCCTGGCTTTCGTGGATTGATCACTTCTACGCCTTCTGTTTCAGACAAATAAAATCTTATTAGTTTGAAACATGGTGGTTAGTTTGTGGCATCCTTGCTGGAGGTTTGCTTCTGTTGCGAAATGTATTCCAGTTTTGACTTGGTTGGGGATTTGAATGAGCACAGAGTTATTTGACCTCCGATTGGGGTAGGCTTGCATTTCCTCTGAACAACCTGAATCTCTTACCCTTGTCCATTACCCTTTTAATCTGAATGTTGTTGCATTCTTATGTTCTCCAAAACTCCAACACTTGCTTTATTGCCTGATCTTTGGTTAACTTCCCTTGCGATATGCTTGGCCAAGTTCCGCTTTATGAAATTGAGAAGCTGGTAGTAAGCTTGAAATCCTTTCCCGCTTACTCAACATGGCTAATTCGCAAAAAACTTACAAAGATAGACTCAATAAACAAAAATGTAATGATTTTGTGATCAAAAGGAAACAAAAGAAAATTGTGAACATGAACGATTATGTGGAGGAAATTTAGGACTTATCTAAGGGAATTGTCCAGCTCCAGTGATCATGACATGCATTTTGGATTGATCAGCCTAATCCGTCTGACCAATCTTATCCAATTCATAGCATAGATCCAACTTCCAAGACCAATCTTTCACTGATCCCATTTTATCTATTATTTATCTCTGACTCACCATCGCCTTATGGTGCCCGTAAAGGTTTTCACCAATAAAACTCTCTCATTTTCAATTTTCTCTCATCTCACCATCGCCTTATGGTGCCCGTGAGGGTTTTCACCGATAAGACTCTCTCATTTTAGCTTTCTTTCATGC
>MCJB01005513.1:0-45106 GCA_002018475.1 Nicotiana obtusifolia
TGGGGCAGCAGAATCACTGATACGAGTGATATCTATATCCCTCGTTGACTTTCCGAGTTTGTCAGCTTGTGGCAAGAAAGGCACATTCACAGCTTGGCAAAGGGTTGTGATCAAACTTGGAAAAGGAAGTGATGTGGCACGCTGCGTTGCCCGGATGCCAATCTCTTGGAAGATGAGACTCCCCACATCAATTTTTATACCGGCCATAATGCACGCAATGAGAAGTGCTTTCTCAATGCTTATATCTGTTTCGTTTCTGGACGGTATTAAATGGGAGGTGACGAAGTTCAGCCAAAATTTTCCCTCCCTTGTGAGCTCCTCTTTATAGATCTTCTTTCCAAGGTTAATCCAAGCAGGAGTCCCCTTGGCAATAATGGACGCTATCCATCCACGTTCATTTTCTCTGTTGGAGTACTTGGCATCGTATTCAGCTGTGCCTGATTGCCAATCGGGGAAGTAGAGTTCATTAATATGCTCACTGTTGCAGAACACACTCCTTCCCCAAACTTGTACGACGCCAGTAAATATTCAGTTGCGTCTGTGGTACCCCGTTCTCGAAGCTCCATATGTTGCATAGAATTCCCGGACCATTGACTCGTTGTACTCTTTAGGCTCCCTAGTGAAATACTCCCATTTTCTCGATTTGATGTTGTCGAGAATATGAGGTACTGTTCCTGTAATCCATTCAAACTTAACTTTTTCTCCCCCAAGATTTTCCTTTTAGTTAGCCCCTCCCTAAACAATGTTCTGGAGCCTTCGACCTCGAATCGAATCTGAAGGTCATCTCCACGCTTCCTTCTGGCCTCAGCCACTACATCAACTTCGGGCAAGCGGTTCTCCTCATCAGACTGGGAGGTGCTTGGCGAATTTCATTCTATTCTTACACGTTTGGGCTGTGCAGTGTTAGGACCAGATGATGACCTTTTCTTTGCGAAATGCTTTTTAGGTGCCATATCTGCATGAGGGTAAGATGTAAGCGACATTGTCATCAGTAGAGAAAAGAAAACAGGAATAATCAACAAAGTGTTAAAGGAATGCGGCGTGGTTTGTGATCGCATAACCACTATGCGAACCGCAAACTCGTCGCAATCTTGGTGTGCAAAGCTAGCTTTTATTCTGTGGTGGGATATGCGATCGCATAACTACTATGCGAATCGCATAACCATCACAGAGTGTTCTTGTTCACAGGCATGTTAGCTGAACACAAATGCGATCGCATATCAACCGCAAAGTGAGATATGCGATCGCAAACTTAACGCGAAAATTTCTGGTGTTAATCAAAATGTTCTGACTAACCTGTTTGTTGTGCCTTTGCGGTTTGCATAGTAGTTATGCGACCGCAAAGGCACCGCATTTGTCGTCTTCCTTAGATATCTAGGGTTTTAGGGATGCGGTCAAAATGCGGTCCACATTTTGATTTTGTGGACCGCAAATACCTTTGGATTCACAAGTATGTTTATCCCCCAGAACTGACAACCCTAGATTCCTGTATACATTCCCCAAAATGCTCAAACATCTACAATGAGCCACCAAACCTAACTTGCAGAGTGAAAATTAAAGACATAGCAAAGGTAGTAGTTTAGTGGATCAGCATACATACATAGGAAGAAGATTTGAGGGTTTATGACAATTTTAATCAGAACTTCGATGTTGGTAAGCTTGAATCTCAGTTTACCGCCGATATTGTCTATTGCTGTTCGTTCTCTGTTGTTTTCTCTTTTTTTTTTTATACTATATGGAAGGATTTAAAAGAGGAGGAAATGCGGACACGTACCTGTCACTATGCGATGGTTAAGTCATCGCATAGTTTAAATGCGAACCGCAAATTAGAGTACCTCACCGCATTTGTGTCATCATTTTGAGCCAAACTTTCTGTATTTGTTTGCGATGAGAATGCGGACCGCATAATGCAAATGCGATCCGCAAAATGCAGTACATCTTCGCATTTTTGACAGCCATGTTGGTCCAACTTTCTGCTTCAATTTGCGACACAAATGCGGTTCACATTTTGATAATGCGATCGCATTTGTGTAGCATTTGTCACATTGTTGTTTTTCTTCAGTTGCAAGAACTCCTTCTCAATTTTGTGTCCTTTTGTCAAACTCCTGCATTCTAAAACATCCTTCTAATAGCCCTAAGTAAAACTATGATATCAAAAACTTAAAGAAAGGTACAGCAACAAGCAAAAGTAAATGTTACCACACATGGGTTGCCTCCCATGATGCGCTTGATTTAACGTCGCGTCACGACGAAGCTGAGACGCCTCCGAATTCATTCCATGGTTGGGCCTGGACCATCCTTTAGAGCCAGCTGCTCTACCAAATGCTTCTGTCCATCTGCTCCCAAGTAATGCTTAAATCTTTGTCCATTCACCTTGAAGGTTCGGAGCCCATCCTCTGATGCTAGTTCGACAGTTCCAAAGGGAGAGACATCGACAACTTTGAAAGGGCCAGACCATTTAGACTTTAGCTTCCCTGGAAATAATTTTAGTCTTTAGTTGAAAAGCAATACCGGATCCCCTGCCTTGAATTCTCTTTTTAAGATCTTTTTGTAATGGACGAATTTCATTCTTTCTTTATATACGGCTGCACTTTCATATGCGTGGAGGTGGAACTCCTCCATTTCATTCAATTGTGCTAGCCTTAGAGCTCCAGCCTCTGCCCAGTCCATGTTTAATCTTTTTAAGGCCCACATAACCTTATGCTCAAGTTCCACAGGTAAATGGCAAGCTTTTCCAAAAACTAGCCCATAGGGCGATGTACCAATAGGGGTTTTGTACGCTGTGCGGTATGCCCATAGAGCATCATCTAGCTTCTTCGACCAGTCGGTCCTGTTTGCATTCACTGTTTTTGCTAGTATGCTCTTTATTTCCCTATTAGATACCTCCACTTGACCGCTCGACTGTGGGTGATAGGGTGTGGCAACCTTATGCTTGACACCGTACTTGTCAAGGAGGACATTAAAGGCTTTGTTGCAGAAATATGAACCCCCATCACTGAGAATGGCTCTTGGGGTGCCAAACCGGGTGAAAATATTCTTCTTTAGAAATGTGATCACACTCCGAGCCTCGTTGTTTGGTAAAGCAATGGCTTCCACCCATTTGGACACGTAGTCCACAGCCACTAAGATATATTTCATCCCACATGAGCTTATAAAAGGGCCCATGAAGTCAATACCCCAGACGTTGAATAATTCAATTTCCATCATAAAGTTCATCGGCATCTCATGCCTCCTAGAGACTGGGCCCTGCCTTTGGCATTGGTCACAAGACTTGACCAACTGATTAGCATCCTGATAAATGGACGGCCAGTAATAACCACATTGCAAGATCTTTGCTGTCGTTCTATTCCCCCCATGATGACCCCCAACCAGTGAGTCATGACAAGCTTTCAGAATTTGTAGCATCTCTTCCTCAGGCACACATCTCCTGATGATGTTGTCCGCACAAACACGGAACAAGAAGGGTTCTTCCTAATAATAGTTTCGACAATCCCTCAAGAACTTCTTCTTTTGGTAAGATTCCAACCCTTCCGGAATAAGATCGCTGACTATGTAGTTAGCGATGTCTGCATACCACAGTGCAAAGGAATTGTATAATGCCAGTATTTGTTCATCGGAAAATGCATCATTGATTTCCAGCTCTCCTTTTTGTCTTCCCGCTTCTTCAATTCTAGATAAGTGATCTGCCACTTGGTTTTGTTTTCCTTTTCGATCCATCACTTCAAAATCGAACTCTTGCAGCAGTAAAACCCATCGAATTAGCCGCGGCTTTGCATCTTTCTTAGCCATCAGATAACGGAGAGCTGCATGATCGGTGTACACAATTACTTTGGAGCCCAGCAGATACGCATGGAACTTCTCGAAAGCATAAACAATGGCCAACAGTTCTTGCTCAGTTACTGTGTAATTTATCTGCGCCCAATTAAGTGTTTTGCTAGCATAGTAGATTGGGTGCAGAACTTTATTGTGTCGTTGGCCCAGCATCACTCCAATAGCTACACCACTGGCATCACACATAAGTTCGAAAGGAAGTGACCAATCAGGTGTGACAATAATGGGTGCCGTGGTGAGCTTTTCCTTCAGTTCCTCAAAAGCTTTTAGACATTTGTCATCGAAGACGAACTTGGCATCCTTCTCCAGTAGTTTACACATAGGATTTGCAATCTTTGAGAAATCCTTAATGAAACGCCTGTAGAATCCGGCATGCCCCAAAAAACTACGAACACCTTTGACGGACGTGGGTGGAGGAAGCTTAGAGATGATTTCTATTTTAGCTTTATCTACCTCTATGCCACGCCTTGAGATTTTATGTCCCAGAACAATACCTTCATCCACCATGAAGTGGCATTTTTCCCAATTTAACACAAGATTTGTCTCTTCGCATCGCTTGAGCACTTGTTTGAGGTTCTTCATGCAATGCTCAAAAGTCTCACCCACTACCGAAAAATCATCCATAAAAACCTCAAGAAAGTCCTCTACCATATCGGAGAAGATAGACATCATGAATCTCTGGAAGGTAGCCGGAGCGTTGCATAGGCCGAAAGGCATCCGGCTAAAGCAAATGTTCCATATGGGGATGTGAATGTTGTCTTCTCCTGGTCCTCCAAAGCTATGTTGATCTGATTATAACCGGAGTATCCATCAAGGAAACAATAAAAGGACTTTCCTGCTAGCCGATCAAGCATTTGATCAATAAAAGGCATAGGGAAATGATCCTTGCATGTGGCACTATTTAGTTTCCTATAGTCCATGCATACCCTCCATCCGGTTACTGTTCTTGTTGGGATAAGCTCGTTCTTCTCGTTTTTGATCACAGTCATGCCTCCCTTCTTCGGCACGCACTGCACTGGGCTCACCCATGAACTATCAGCAATTGGGTAAACTACCCCAACGTCCAGCCATTTGATTATTTCCTTTAACTACTTCCTGCATTGACGGGTTCAACCGTCGCTGATGTTCCACACCTGATTTTGTCCCACTTTCTAATTGAATCTTATGCTCACAAATTCCAGCAGGGATCCCCCGAATGTCCACAATTGTCCAACCAATGGCTTGTTTATGCTCCTTCAAAACTTTCAGCAACTGTTCCACCTACACATCATTCAACAACGAAGAAACAATTACTGGTAAAGTATTATTTAAGCCGAGAAATTTATACCTCAAATGCGGAGGAAGTGGTTTGAGCTCTAGTTGCGGTGGCTCAATAATAGATGGTTTTGCAGGAAGTGTAGCTCTATTTTCCAAATCAAGGGAAAGGTTTGGTGGAGTATACGAGTAAGAGCCACGCCCTTCCAATGCATTCACTGACTCCATAAAGACATCCATATCATCACCATCGAAGTTAACCAAGATAGCTGCCAATGCTTCACCTACGCAGTGTTCTTCCATCTTCATATCAATAGCATCATCTACTTCATCAACAATACCAATCACTGAAATGCTCTCGTACTCATTTGGCAGCTTCATACCCTTACTAGCCTGGAATGTAACTTCTTCATTATTCACTCGGAATTTAATTTCATTACGTTCCGAATGCATAAGGGCTCTTCCAGTAGCTAAAAATGGTCTCCCCAATATAATAGGGATTTCCTTGTCCACAACGCAATCAAGAATTACAAAATCAGCTGGTATATGAAATTTTCCAACTTTCACAATCACATCATCAACAATACCAACAGGTCTTTTGATTGAACGGTCAGCCATTTGCAACCTCATACTCGTCGGCCTTGGCATTCCTAATCCCGCTTGTTTGTAGATGGCAAGCGGCATTAAATTGATGCTTGCCCCATTGTCACAAAGTGCCTTTGCAAACTCCTGCACCCCAATAGTGCACGGTATAGTAAATGCTCCCGGGTCCTCTTTCTTCTGAATAGGATTTGTAGCAATAATAGAGATAACCCGGTGAGTCATATTCACCACCTCATTCTTGGTGGTTCTCTTCTTTGTGATCAAATCTTTTAGATACTTAGCAAAACCGGGCATTTCTTGAAAAGCCTCCAAGAACGGTATATTCACAGATAATTGTTTGAGAATATCATAGAATTTCTCGAACTTGCTATCGTCAACTTTTCTTGCAAGTCTCTGAGGGAAAGGAGGAGGGGGTCTAGGAATCGGCGAAAGAATGTTTGATGTTACTTCTGCCTTTTCCTTCATCCCTTCTCGGGTCTCATCTCGAATTTGCACAATCTCTGGAGTTTTCTTTACTTCAGCAACATTGGGCTCTTCAACCTCAACTCCTTTTTCAAGTTCTTCCACATCAACTGTTTGCTCATTCTTTCCTTGCAGTATTTTCCCACTCCTGGTAGTGATAGTCATGATATGGAAAGTTGGGCCACTCCCACTTCCCTTTAGATTTGCAATAGTATCACTAGGGAGTGTTCTCTTCTGCTGTGGATGTTGCTTAGGAGAAAGATCTCTCATTTGCAACTCTAGTTTTTGAATCGCCGCAGTGTGAGAGCCAACCAACTCAGTCATGTTCCTCATGGAATTATCAGACTTTTCTTGGTTTTGTAATATCCTTTCAAGCATGCTCTCCAATTTAGACTCACTAGAGGAACCTTGATGCGAATACTGACCCTTTGGGGGAACATAAGGATTGGAACTTCGATTTGAAAAGTTGTTATTGCTGTTCCAGTTTCCTTGGTTAGAACCACTTTGGTCGTTTCACCATTGATGGTGACCTTGCCCTTGTGGGTTTGGTCTCCATTGATTTTGAGAGCCTTGACCTTGGTAATGCTGTCTTTGGTACCCTTCTTGAGAATTATTAACGTAGTTTGCCTCTTCATAACCTTCATTTTGTACCGGCTGCACATTCTCAACCACATTCACCTTCTTCTTCTGATTTTCCGTGAAAAGCTTTGTCAACACATTGACATTTGTTGCAAGTTCTGCAATTTCTTGATCTCGCTCTTGATTTTCCTTGATCAAGTTGTTCATAGAAGGAGAGCCAATTGCAATTCCGCCTGTGGAGTCCTCAGAATGCCAAGCTTGGTCGTGTTTTGCCATTTTATCTAAGATTTGAGTCACCCTAGCGAAGGATTTGTCCATAAATAATCCAGCAGCTGCATTCTTCGCTATTGATTGGTTCATAGGATCCAAACCCATGTAAAATTTTTCCAACAAGATGGAATCCGGAAAGCCATGGTTTGGGGACCTCACCAAGTATAATTTAAAGCGATCCCACGCTTCCTGTAGCTGTTCGCCTGGTAGTTGCTTAATGAAGAAAATCTTGTCCCTGAGCTCAGACTTCTTGCTTTGTGGAAACCACTTCGACAAGAAAGCTCGGACAAGTTCAGGCCATGAACGTATAGAATTTGGAGGAAGATTCTGGAGCCATTTCCTCGCCTCCCCAGCTAGAGAATACTTAAAGCATCTCAACCTCAGGGCATCGTCGGAGACATGATTCTGCTTATGCATCGTACAAACACCTAAGAAATTTCTGAGGTGCTGTGTTGGATCATCATCAGTGGAATTTCTAAAAAATCCCTCCGCTTTCAGCATCAAAATTAATCCATGTTCCACTTTGAAGGCAGCAGCACCAATAGCAAGAGGTACAATAGCGTTTGTATCCTCAATATACTCCTCAATGTCTGCAGAAGGATTTTCTTCCTCCTCGACCTCCACATCATCTTTGTGGTCTGACATATCTCCCTGTCTACACCAAACAAAACAAACAACGTGTAATAGAGTAGAATTAGACGTACAGTAAAGTAAACACTAATTAGTAATTTCAGAACCTTATTCCCCGGCAGCGGCGCCAAAATTTGATACGCTCAAAACACCTTAAGAACAGTGTAAGCGGTCAGTGTCAAATATAATAACCCAACAAGGTTGGGGTCGAATTCCACAGGGAATAGGCGTGAAACGTTTACTTAATTAGTGTAGTACTCAACTAAGTCGTAATTCTATCTAGTAATTGTAACCAAAAGATGTATTGAATTTAAGGTTAAATGAAGACTAATTGCAATATTATGAATGTAAATAATATGATTTAAAGAAACCAAGGTTGTGTCCCCCTTAATGTAGTATAATGCTATTGATATTAATATTGTATATTTCCAACGGAAGACGTTCTTGATATGCAATTGATGCCTAATTTACTATCCAATATTTTCCAATAGTTGGATAATATGTCCTCTTTATGATTTCCCCAAATACAAAAGAGTGGTGATTAAGAACAATCAATTAATGCCAAATTAAAACCCACTTATTCCTAAGCGGTTTTATTAAGCAAGGTTTAAAGCCTTGAGTTTTTGTTATTTACTTCTACCCAGTTCTATTCCACTTTCCCAAGCAAAGATAAAATTAAATGGCGTTTGTTAATGTTTGCAACCACTAACAATTGTTTGAAGAATAAGAAGTAAATAAATATCAATCACCCGTTGAAACTATATTCAATATCAAAATCAACATCATATACCCATCTAGGGTTCACAACCTTAGCATTTAGAATTAGCTACTCATGCTGAAAATTGTATGAGAAAAAATAGTAATTGTCATCATCTTACAAAATAGAAGGTAATTGATCCAAAAAGCTCCCAAGAATTCAAACTAGTCTAAGCTGTGTACTTTATGCTCTCAATTCTGACAAGATATCCCTCACAAAACCCTATTAAACCTATTTATAGAGGCCCAAAAATCAAGGCGAAGTTCGGACTAATTTGCCCCTGATGTTAATAATGCGGACCGCATTTCTGTCGCAAAACAGAAATGTGGACCGCAAATCTTCTTCATCTGTCGCATATCTGACCCAAGGATTTTGCCTTCATCGTATTATGGACTTGCAATCCGCATTGAAGAAATGCGGACCCCTTCTGCATCGCAAATCCAACACCCTATAAACTGCATACTTGATTTGCGGTACGCATGTTGATTATGCGATCGTGAAATGCAATTGCATTCTTCACCCTGACTTTCACCCAAAACTCTGCTTGTGTCTGCGATTCCCCAGTGCAAGTTTGCGGTTCACATTCTAGTTTTGTGGTCGCATATGCGACCGCATTCTTAACATGAATAAGTGTCCAGAGTTCTGTCCTCGTTTGCGATTTGGTTGTGAAATATGCGGCTCGCATGTGCTGTTTGCGACCGCATATTCACATCTGCAATGCTGTTGGATTCTTTTCTTGTCTTCAGTTGGCTTTTTGAGCTCTTTTCCGTGCTTTTGGGTCCTTACACTTGATGTACTGCAAATACACTAATATTACATAAGTATCTATGGAATTTGCACGTAAAACAAGTTAAAATCTAAGAAAGTAGTATCAAAATGTGCCAAAATTCCCCGGCACATCGCCCATCGCAGGAGCGGACTGAGGTCGGAGGTGTGATGCACGCACCGCAAAAGCGGTCTCGCCGAGGCGAGTCGCTGGTCGCAGAAGCGAGGGAGCTAGCTGAGGGGAAGGACCACATCTGCGAGGCCCTTTCCGCAGATGCGACTATTGAGCCGCAGAAGTGAAACATCACTAGGGCAGAATGGTTTATTTAATACGGGACTTAAGCATTCTTAGCTCATTTATTTCATTACTTGGGCGATTTTTGGAGCTCTTATAGAGGGGTTTTTACGTTACACCTTGAGGTAAGTAATTTTTACACAATGTGAGTTAAATATATAGATTATGGGTAGATTTAACATGTAAAATATATGAAATTATGGGTTTAGATGAAAAACCTAGGTTTCTATAAAAATTCGATTTAACCACGAAAATGGTTATGGAATTTAGTGAAAATCATATATTTGAGTTCATGAGTTTATGGGTAACAACTTTCTTCGAAAATTTTCGGAATCTGGGCACGCGGGCCCGGGGGTGAATTTTAGGAATTCTTAATTGGGGTTGGGTAATCACTTTAATAGTTAGGATATGAACTTTTGAACATGTATTGATGATTTTATATAACATTTAGCTAGTTTTGAGTCGTTTGGCACCGAATTGATGGTTTAAAGCATATTTGTGGACCGGAAAGGAAGCTTTGAGATGAGGTAAGTCTCTTTTCTAACCTTGTAAGAGGGAATTAACCCCATAGGTGAATTGAATTGACATGTGTTTCTATTTGTGGGGGGCTACGTACGCACGAGGTGACGAGAGTCCTTGCGTAGCTACTAATTATGCTTATGTCCGGGTAGTTTAGGACCCTTATCATGTTATACTTGCGATGTTGGAACCCTACTAGTTAATTTAAGTGCTTAAATCATGTTGGGACTTGATAGAGGTCTGGTAAAGGTCGAATTTCATTTACTTGAGTTTTGGACGGGTTACTTAACTGTTAATAAGAACTAGTGCTTCGTTGAATATTAGCCTCTTAATAATCTTTGAATTAGTTGTTTTCACTCTTTGTGGAGCGGGCCGAACGCCTCGGCTGTAGAATAGATGCATCTATGTTTGGTGCCGTTCGACCCTTGGCAGTGCACAATTTATACATTTGTATGTTGGATCGGGCCGTACGACCTCGACATAATTTGTGCGTAATAATCCTTGGAGCCCAATTATAATTGATAATGTTTCATTGGCTTGAGAGATTAATTTGTTAAATGATGGAAATTAATTTGGGATTTACTATTAGTGAAAGAATTGTTTATTTCTTTCTTGTTATTGAGTTTTCAGCTGTGTTTATATAGGTCATGCTTAAATTATAAATTTGGTATTTTATTGTTAGCCCATAGTAAGTGTCGAAGTCAATCCCTCGTCACTACTTCTTCGAGGTTAGACTAGATACTTACTGGGTATATGTTGCTTATGTACTCACGCTACACTTCTGCACTAATCGTCAAGGATCTGAGGCAGGTGCATCTGGTTATCCGTCCGACGCGCATCCTTGATTTCCACGAGACTTTGCGGCGCTGTCTTTCGAGCTCGTTCTGCAGCACCCGAAGTCTTCCTTTTGCTTTTACTTTCTATCTGTTTCACTTCAGACAGTAGTGTAGTATTTTCTTTTGTATATTCTATAGCTCATACACTTGTGACACCAGGTCTTGAAAATTATGCTAGTAGACACATGATGATTTTTGGATATTTTCTCATCTCATTTGCTCTTAAAATTATTTATCTCTCATTTTATTTAAACCTTTACTTCCTATTTATGCACTAATTAAAAATCAACTATTTCTAAAATGTTAAAAGAAACAATCACATGGTTAGTTCATTGTTGGCTTGCCTTGTGATAACGTTGGGCGGCATCACGGCCTATAGGAGAAATTGGATCGTGACAACATGGTATCAGAGCACTAGGTTCACGTAGGTCTCATTAGGTATGAGCAGTCTTAATAGAGTCTTGCGGATCGGTGCGGAGGCATCCGTACTTATCTTCGAGTGGCTATAAGGTGCTAGGAAACTACTCTTTCTTCATGTCCTATTGGGCAGTTGACATTATACTAAATATCTTTCTCTTATTCTCTCACAGATGGTAAGAACGCGCACAGCAGATGTTCCAAATCTGGGAAGAGCTGTTCCCCCTGTTGCTAGAGGCTGAGGCTGAGGCCGGGAGAGGGCAACGGCCCAAGGTTGGGGACGAGGACGTCCCAGAGTAGCTCCAGCTATGCCGCCAGCGGACCCAGTAAAGGATCCTATTATTGAGGAGTAGGGGGAGGTACCTGCGGCAGAGCCAGCCCTGGTAGATTTTATATCAACACCGGGTTCCAGGAGGTCATTGGCCGTATGCTACGGTTCATGGATATGATGACCCAGGCTAGTTTATTTCCAGCAGACCCAGCCACATCTCAAGCTGGAGGGGGAGCACAGACCCCTACTGCCCAGGCTCTTAGGCATGCAGCTGCTGTATATCAACCCCGAGCACATTACTCGTGGGCGGAGCCTAGCCAATGGCAGCAGCCATACCTGAGCCCAGACCAGCTGCGGCCGGCGAGCTGCAGAAGCTATTAGACAGATGGACTAGGCTACACCCTCCTATCTTCGAAGGTGAGCGACATGAGGATCCCCATGGCCTCATTGATCGGTGTAGGGATAGACTGCACAACATGAGGATATTATAGATTCACGGGGTGGATTTTACTACTTTCCAACTAGAGGGCAAGGCTCGTAGATTGTGGCAGTCTTATCTTCTTGGAAGATTAGCAGGTTCTCCTCCCTTGACTTGGGATCAGTTTACACGCCTTTTCTTTGATAGGTATATTCCATCCTCCCAGACGGAAGAGTTGTGGTTTCAGTTTGAGCAGCTCCAGCAGGGTCAGATGTCAGTGAACGATTATGAGACGAGATTCTTTGAGCTGTCTTGCCATGCACTTATGACCCTTCCTACTGAGGTAGAGAGGGTACGGAGGTTTGTTGCGGGGTTACACTCCGGTATGCAGGCCACTATGGCCCGAGAGGTTGAGATGAGGTCTTCTTATTAGCTAGTTATGGAGATAGCTCGGAGGATTGAGGGTTATCGTTAGAGTGGCCAAGTGCAGATGCAGCGGGACAAGCGGTTTCATTATTCTGGAGGGTTCAGTAGTGCTCAGTTTGGGAGAGGTCAGCCCAGCAGACCCACATATCCAGCACCGCCACCTCCTCTGGGTGCTCCAGTGCGATCTTATTTCAGTGCCATGCCAGAGAGTTCCTACCGCCCACCAGCTATTCAGGGTTCCTCCACTGGGTATTTAGGCCATCAGGGTCAGACTTCGTGTCAGCAGTCCATCGTACCAAGAGGTTGTTTCGAGTTCGGGGATTTTAGCCATGTGCGGAGGTTCTGCCCCAGGCTTTGGGGCAAGGCAGTGCAGCAGGGTTCTCAGCCTATGATTACAGCATCAATAGCCGCACCAGCCGTCCGGCCGCCCAGAGGCGGAGCGTAGGTGGGTAGGGGCCGTCCCAGAGGTGGAGGCCAAGCAGGTAGAGTCCAGTCAGGTGGCGCTTTAGCTAGATTCTATGCTTTCCTGGCCAGACCAGATGCAGTGGCCTTAGATACCGCGATCACATGTATTATTTCTATCTGCAATAGGGATGCTTCGATATTATTTGATCCAGGCTATTCATATGTGTCATCTTTGTTTGCTCATTTCTTAGATATTCCTCGTGAGTCCTTGGATACTCCTGTTTATATGTCCACTCCAGTGGGCGATTCTATTGTTGTCGATCAGGTTTATTGTCCTGCATTGTTACATTTTGTGGTTATGAGACTAGAGCGGATCCCCTGCTGCTTGATATGACCGACTTTGAGGTCATCCTAGGCATGGATTGGTTATCTCCATAACTATCCTTAATTGCCATGCCAAGACTGTTACCTTGGCAATGCCAGAATTACCTAAATTGGAGTGGAAAGGTTCGTCTGTCAGCACACCTAGTCAGATCATCTCTTTTATCCTGTCGTACCGTATGGCTCCGAAGGAGCTGAAAAAACCGCTTGAGGAGTTTCTAGCAAAGGGGTTCGCCAGGCCGAGTGTATCACCTTGGGGTACACCTGTGCTATTTGTGAAGAATAAAGATAGGACTATTCGGATGTGCATTGATTACCGCTAGTTGAACAAAGTCACCATTAAGAACAAGTACCCGTTGCCGCGTATTGATGATTTGTTTGATCAGTTGCAGGGTGCTAGGGTGTTCTCTAAGATCGACTTGAGATCGGGGTACTATCAATTGAAGATTCGGGAATCAGATGTTTCAAAGACTGCTTTCCGGACTAGATATGGCTATTATGAGTTTCTAGTGATGTTCTTCAGCCTAACTAATGCCCCGACGGTGTTTATGGATTTGATGAACCGAGTGTTCAGGACGTATATTGATCTGTTTGTCATGGAGGAGCACGAGTAACATCTGAGAGTGGTGCTTCAGACCTTGTGGGAACATAAGCTATATGTTAAATTCTTCAAGTGTGAGTTTTGGCTAGATTTTGTAGTATTCTTGGGGCATGGTATATCAGGCGAGGGTATTAAGGTGGATCCCGAGAAGATTGAGGCAGTTTAGAGTTGGCCTCGTCCTACTACGGCGATTGAGATCAGGAGCTTCTTGAGGTTAGCAAGTTATTATCGCCGATTTGTGGAGGCTTCTCATCTATCCCGACACATTTGACTTGATTGACCCAGAAGGGTGCTCCATTCTGTTGGTCCGATGATTGTGAGGCGAGCTTTTAGAAGCTCAAGACAGCTTTGACTACAACACCGGTTCTAGTGTTGCCTTTCGATTTGGGGACATATACTGTGTATTACGACACTGCACAAGTTTTTTTGGGTTGTGTATTGATGCAGGAGGGGCGAGATATTGCATTTGCTTCACGTCAGCTGAATCCCCATGAGAAGAATTACCCTGTACATGATTTGGAGTTGGTCGCGAATGTTCATGCTCTTAAGATCTGGAGGCATTATCTTTATGGGGTGTCTTGTGAGGTTTACACCGATCATCGTAGCTTGCAGTAGTTGTTCAAGTAAAGGGATATCAATTTGAGGAAGCGCAGGTGGCTTGAGTTACTGAAGGATTATGATATTACCATCCTTTATCATTCAGGCCAAGTGAATGTAGTTGCAAACGCCTTGAGCAGAAAGGCGGAGAGTATGGGTAGTTTGGCCTTCATTTCAACAGAGGAGAGGCCACTAGCTTTGGACATTCAGTCTTTGGCTAACAGACTTGTGTGGCTGGATATTTCAAAGCCCAGCCGAGTTCTTGCATGTTTCGTTGCCCAGTATTCACTATTTGAGCAGATCAAGGCTTGCAAGTTTAATGATCCGCACTTGTTGGTTCTCAAAGAGATGGTACTACAGCGTGGTGCCAAGAAGGTTACTATCGGCGAGGATGGTGTTCTACGACTCCAGGGTCGTCTATGTGTTCCTAGTCGACGGCTTGAGGGAGAGGATTCTAGAGGAGGCACAAAGTTCTCGATATTCTATTCATCCAGGTGATACGAAGATGTATCGTGACCTGAGGTAGCATTATTGGTGGTTGCGGTGAAGAAGGACCTAGTAGAGTATCTTGCGATGTGTCTAAATTGCCAGCAAGTTAAGTATGAGCACCAGAGGCCAGGTGGCCTACTCCAGCAGATGGCTATACCTGAGTGGAAGTAGGAGCACATTACTATGAACTTCGTAGTTGGGTTGCCGCAGACCTTATGGAAGTTTGATGCAGTTTTGGTCATTATCTACAGGTTGACCAAATTGGCACACTTCATTCTGGTTGTGACTACGTATACTTCAGAGAGGTTTGCCTATCTTGTATTCAGGAGATAGTTCAGTTGCATGGTGTGCCTGTTTTTATCATATCAGATAGGCCCTCAGTTTACTTCCCATTTCTGGAGAGTAGTACCGAGTGAGTTAGGGACTCGGGTAGACCTCAGCACATCATTTCATCCACAGACCGACGGGCACTCGGAGGAGACAGTTCAGATCTTGGAGGACATGCTCAGGGCATGTGTTATTTACTTTGGAGGGCCGTGGGATCGAATCTTGTCTTTGGCCGAGTTTGCTTATAACAACAGTTATTAGTCCATCACCGAGATGGCTCCATTTGAGCCTTTACATGGTTGCGATGTCGTTCTCCCATCGGATGGACATACGAAGTAGATATCCACACTTATTCAGCGCTCCAAGTATGATTCTAGACCCGTTCGAGGACGAACGTTTGTTTAAGAGATGGAGAATGTAATGACCCGACCGGTCATCCTGCTTTTTAGAACCCCGTTCCTTTAAATAAGACTCTCCGTATGTGCTTTTACTATATTATGACTTCCGGGGATGGTTTTTTTTTTTAAAATAAATTCCACTAGGCAGTTTGCCCAGGGTTAATTTTCATAAATACAACATAAAGTACAAAAATGGAGGGGGACATATACCTTACCTTCCAGAAGAGAATGTGTGCACTCTTGGTCATCCAAGCATGATAACCAAGTATGCTTAAACAGCTATGATAGGTTAGACCTATGATGATGTAATGATTGTCTATCTTATAGTATCGATAGACAATCATATGTACAAAAACAGTGTGAAGTGAATGTAGGTCAACTATACAAAAAAGTACATATGTTCCTAAATCTACTAAGTGAGTGGGTTGAAATAATATCCTCCATGTGCAATGGGATCTACTTTTAGCAAAAAAAGGGGATCTTCTAATTTGTGTATCTGATATTAAGTAATAGCAATCTTCAATTTTGCTTTGGCATTGATAGCAAAGAAAGCAGGATCGAAGATGGCTAACAAAAGGGGGCCATGTAACTGGGCAGTAGTACTGGCACTGTCTGAAATTTGTGGTGGAGAGCTGAGTTGCCTTCATGTTCTAGTGAGCGTTCTGACTAGTATGCTGAGAAGTGTTCTGTTGCGGGGATGGTTAGTTCGGGATTTGAAAGGGTTTGGGTTGAAATCGGAACACTTGGTTCCAGGGTTTGGCTTTAAAAGGCTCAGTTTGACCTCGATCAATGTTTTGAGTAAATGATCTCGGAGTCGGGATTTGACAGTTCCAATAGGTTCGTATAATGATTTCGGACTTGGGCATATATTCGGATCGGGTTTTGGATGGCTCGGCAGCGTTTCAGCGCCTAGTAGTGAAAGTTGGCTCTTTGAAGGTTTTAAAGTTTTTTAAATTTGGTTTGGAACAGGTTTTGGTGTTATGGAGGTCCAATTTGAATTTCGAGACTGGGAATAGCTCCGTATGGTGATTTAAGACTTGCACGCAAAATTTGGTATCATTCCGAGTAGTTTAAGTAGGATTCGGCTTTTTGTGCAATAAGTTGGAAGAACTTGAAGTTCATAAGTTGATCCAATTTGGTTTGGAGTGTGATTCTTAGTTTTATTGTTGTTCTATGGGTTCCGAAGGTGCGAGCGAGTCCGTTTTATGATTTCAAACTTATTGGTGTATCTGGGTGGGGTCCTGGGGGCCCGGATGTTAATCGGACGGGCTTCGGACCAAGTTGGAACTTGCGAGCAACCGCTGAAGCTCCCATTTTCTGGTGCAATCGCACCTGCGCTTGGCCAGCCGCAGGTTTTAGCTCACAGAAGCGATCCTTTTGCCGCGGAAATGGCCTAATGTGGGCTGTCCAGTGACCGTAGAAGCGGGGCAGGTACCGCACCTGTGGAATCGCAGGTTCGAAGAAGGCCATCATAGGAGCGGACTGAGGTCGCAGGTGCGAGGCACGCACTGCAGAAGCGGTCTCGCAGAAGCGAGCGGATGGTCGCAAAAGTGAGGGAGCCGGCTGAGGGGAAGGACCGCATCTGCGAGGCCCTTTCCGCATAATGTGGAGCCGCAGAAGCGAAAAATCGCTGGGGCAGAATGGTTTATTTAATACGGGACTTAGGCATTTTTAGCTTATTTATTTCATTCCTTGGGCGATTTTTGGAGCTCTTATAGAGGGGTTTTTACGTTACACCTTGAGGTAAGTAATTTTTACACAATGTGAGTAAAATATATAGATTATGGGTAGATTTAACATGTAAAATATATGAAATCATGGGTTTAGATGAAAAATCTAGGTTTCGATAAAAATTCGATTTAACCACGAAAATGGTTATGGAATTTAGTGAAAATTATATATTTGATTTCATGAGGTTGTGGGTAACAACTTTCATCGAAAATTTCCGGAATTCGGGCACGTGGGCCCGAGAGTGAATTTTAGAAATTCTTCTATTGGGGTTGCGTAATCACTTTAATAATTACGGTATGAACTTTTGAACATGTATTGATGATTTTATATAATATTTGACTAGTTTCGAGTCATTTGGCGCCGAATTGAGGGTTTAAAGGACATTTGTGGACCGGAAAGGAAGCTTTGAGAAGAGGTATGTCTCTTTTCTAACCTTGTAAGAGGGAATTAACCCCATAGGTGAATCAAATTAATATGTGTTTCTATTTGTGTGGGGCTACGGATGCACGAGGTGACGAGAGTCCGTGCGTAGCTACTAATTATGCTTATGTCTGGGTTGTTTAGGACCCAAATCATGTTATACTTGCGATGTTGGCACCTTACTTGTTAATTTAAGTGCTTAAGTCATATTGGGAGTTGATAGACTAATGATAAAAGGTCGAATTTTTTTTTATTTGAGTTTTGGACGGGTTACTTGACCGTTAATAAGAACTGGTTCTTCGTTGAATATCAATCTCTTAATAATCTTCGAATCGGTAGTTTTCTCTCCATGTGGAGCGGGCCGAACGCCTCGGCGGTTGAATAGACGCATTTATGGTTTGTGCCGTTCGACCCTCAGTAGTGCACAATTTATATATTTGTTTGTTGGATCAGGCTATACGACCTCGGCATAATTCGTGCATAATAATCCTTGGAGCCCAATTATAATTGATATTGTTTCGTTGGCTTGAGAGATTAATTTGTTAAATGATGAAAATTAATTTGGAATTTACTATTAGTGAAAGAATTGTTTATTTCTTTCTTGTTATTGAGTTTTCGGGTGTGTAAATATAGGTCATGCTTAAATTATAAATTTGGTATTTTATTGTTAGCCCATAGTAAGTGTCGAAGTCAATCCCTCGTCACTACTTCTTCGAGGTTGGACTAGATACTTACTGGGTATATGTTGCTTATGTACTCACGCTACACTTCCCCACTAATCGTCAAGGATCTGAGGCAGGTGCATCTGGTTATCTGTTCGACGCGCATCCTTGATTTCCACGAGACTTTGCGATGAGCTGCCTTTCGAGCCCATTCTGCAACACTTGAAGTCTTCCTTTTGCTTTTACTTTCTTTCTGTTTCACTTCAGACAGTAGTGCATTACTTTCTTTTGTATATTCTACTAGTAGCTCATGCACTTGTGACACCAGGTCTTGAAAATTATGCTAGTAGACACATTGTGATTTTTGGATATTTACTCATCTCATTTGCTCTTAAAATAATTTATCTCTCATTTTATTTAAACCTTTATTTCCTATTTATGCACTAATTAAAAATCAACTATTTCTAAAATGTTAAAAGAAACAATCACATGGTTAGTTCACTGTTGGCTTGCCTAGCGATAATGTTGGGCGCCATCACGGCCTATATGAGAAATTGGGTCGTGATAAATGTGTACACTGCCAAGGGTTTAGCGGCACGAATCATAGATGCATCTATTATACTGCCGAGGTGTTCGGCCCGCTCCACAAGAATTGAAGGAACTTATCGCATTATGAGACACGTGATTACAATACAGTACATGAGTATAAAATGAATGTAACCTTTACTGTCTCTCAAATAACTTGCCAACAACTCAAGTGATAAGGCTCGGCCTAACATATATATACATGTGTTTCTAAATCAATTTCAATTTACAAATTCGATTGATTAAGCCTGCAGAATAAGTTGAAATAATTCAAATATTACATGACGAAGTCCTATGTCTACCCGGGCATAAACATGCTTTAACTACGTACGAACTCTTATCACCTCGTGCGTACGTAGTACCCACAACTAGTAGCACATAACAATCACGTCACTTAGGGGTAGTTTCCCCCTCACAAGGTTAGACAGGAGACATACCTTAACGAAGTTAGGACAATATTTCAAAATAACCTTCTCACGTGAAATGACCTATGGATAGCTCAAATCTAGCCAATTAATTACATAACATCATTAAAATTTATCGAAAACAATTCCCGATAATAAAACGTCGACTTTGAATTTTACTTTAAAAAGTCAACCCGGGGCCCGCATCTCGGTACCGACAAAATTCAGAGAGTCCGAACACCCATTCTGATACGAGTTCAACTATACCAATTTTATCAAATTCTGATAAAGAATCGACCTCCAAATCTTCATTTTCCGTTTTTGAAAGATTTTGCCAAAAATCTCATTTTCTTCCAATTGATTCACTAATAATTGATGAATATAACTATGGAATCATGAAATATAATCACTTTCGAATATAGAACACATATCCAAGTCAAAGTCGTGAAGAACTCCTCAAAATCGCTCAAAAATCGAGCTCCAAAATTCGAAACAAAAATGGAAAAATGACCAAGTTTCGATGCTTAAGTCTTCTGCCCAGGTACGCATTTGCGAATGAACAAACTCCAAAATAATTCTTCGCAATTGCAATGAATAGTGCGTCACCAGAAACCAGAAATCCCAAACTTCTCCGAAATAATCAGAAATCACCCCAAAACTCATCCGGAAAATGAATTTCAATCATAAAATACGCTACGGACCTGCTCACGCACTCAAAACACTGAAAAGAGGTCGTCTTGACCCGATATTGACTATGGTAAAACTCTAAATTTCTTAACTTTACTAGTCTCTCAACCAATGATCCAAAATACACCCAAGCTCCTCGGCACCCCGTCAAATCATACCAACAAGTCCTAAAATATGATACGAACTTAGTCGATGCCTCAAATCACATCAGCAACAGCGAAACTACGAATCACGCCTCGAATCGAATTATGAATTATGAATTATGAAATTTCCAAATTCTATAATTTGTGGCGAAGCGTATCAAATCAATCCGGAATGAATTCAAATTTTGCACACAAGTCAAAAATGACATAATGGACCTGCTCCAATTTCCAGAATCAAAATCCGAGCTTGATATCAACCAAGTCAACTTCCGGTAAAATTTATGAATATTTCAAAACTTTCACTTTCCAACTTTTTGCCAAAATGCGCCAAATTGTCCTAGGGACTTCCAAATGCAAATTCGGACATACACTTAAGTCCGAAATTACCATACAAAGCTATTGAAGTCATAACAATTCCATTCCGGAGTAGTTTGCTCAAAAGTCAAACCTTAGTCAACTCTCTCTAGCTTAAAGCTTCCGAATTGAGAATTTTCCTTCCGAAGCAACTCCGAACTTCCCGAAATTCAATTCCGATGCACGTACAAGTCATAAAACATGAAATGAATCTATTCAAGGCCTCAAACCACCAAACGACACGCTAGACCTCAAAACGATCTGTTAGGTCGTTACAAAAGCTCACAAAGAATTGTTTAAATTTCATCTCACAAAACTCATTCTGTTGCTGATGAGCTAGCATCTGGAATTATTGAAGTTAAAACTATTGAGGATTTGAGTGACTGTAAGCATGTGAGTATATACTTTTTAATTTTGTTAAATTTTTTATTAGCACAACTTTTTTCTTATCTTTCTCTACATAACATTTATATGTACAATTTTTATGCACAGCCAGGAAATTTTTGGGATGCAACAACTATTGTACACGTAGAATTAGACCATGAATGGTGTTATTTAGCATGCAAAAATCGTGCCACGAAAGTAGACAAAGAGGGTAAAAAATTCTATTGTAAAAATCGAGCAGATTCAATCTGCCACTAATAGGTATGATCATAATTTATAGTTTTTTTTTTACTATTATTAAAGATAAAAATTTAAAGACACACACTTTCCAGGTACAGGCTACAAGTTAAGGTGATGGATTGCCACAATTTCTTTGCTGTTGTGGATAAGGATGCAACTAAGATTATTAGAAAGTCGGCAAATGATTTAAAGGATGTTGTATTTGAGGTATAATACAACTTTTAGAAAAATAAGACCATCAACACTAAAATAAGTTGTAAATGATCCAATCCCCTACATCTCCTTTCCTTCTAATTTTTGGGGTAGTTGAATTTGTGTCTATATGCATGTGAACTGTTAAACTTGAAAGAACTTTAGGTTAACCAATAACTTCAAAGTTACAAGTTAAAGTTACAAAGTCATTAAGATCTGATTTTTAAAAGTCAAATGAACTTATTGCTAAATCTGTATGCCTTTGCTCTTTTTAAATTTATTTGAGAGGGTTGATAAGTTTGAAAGGATGGTAATAGTTCTCTGTTTTTAGTTGTCCGTGAGTTTCGCTAAAGTTAAGATAGATGTAGTTGGGTGTCTTTTAAAGAGCATAAGTATTGTTTAAATTTTGATTGAATTTTCACTTTATTTTGAACCTACTTCAGAAAACTTATGCTTTCACTTTAGTTTCTCATGTTCTGCTTTGCTCTTTTTATTTTAGTAGCTTTATTTAGTGTATTGCCATTTAGCTTATGCTAAATAATACACTTACTATGAGAATTGAAGCATTATTTTTGTAACTATTTAATCCATTCTAATAAGGAACAAAGAATATGTGTACACCATATTACATTGGCTTTTTACTTTTATTGCTGTAGCTTCTGTTAACCACTATGATTATGTCCTTTTTGTTAGAATTCTGGTGCTACGAACGACTTTTCATGTCCAATGGAGATAGAACATATTGTTGAAAAAAGGTATATGTTTAAAGTTGAGGTTAAGGGTTCCAACGGTAAGAATCAAGATGATGTCTTGAAAGTTGTTACGCTTGTTGAGGACGAGGAAATTATAAATAAATATATTCCTTCTCCACGTGAAGAGACATTCAAAGTATGTTTTTATACTCAATTTTTCTCAACTTCCTATTTATGATTGAATTAATTTAATTATGATACATATTTTTTTTATAGGATCCAGATTTCAATAATAACGAAGTCAGTCATGAAGAAAATGAAATCACGGTGATTTTACAACTCATTATTAATAGTTTACATAATTCATTCTTTTAATTTAATGATTTGTAGGTTATAAAATAATAAAGCAATAAGAACTATAGATTAACTATTGATTTTCACAAGTTTTTGTATTTTAAATATATAGGATTTCACTGAAGATAATGAATTGATCGATGTTGCAAATACGCCTGCCAAGATTGGTACAACTAATTTCGCAGCAGTGGTTGAAGAAGATTCAAATGCACAGTTATCGGGAAATAATATCAAGAGTATTTAAAAAGAATACAACATAAGTTTTTTTCAAATGTAACTGTTGGAGAAACTAACAACTGTCTGATTAGTTAGTTTAGTTTTATTAGTTATGAACAAGATTGTCATGACCCAATTTCTCATATAGGTCATGATGACGCCCAATGTGGCCGCTAGGCAAGCCAACGGTGAACTAGACATGTGTTTATTTCTTTTAAAAATTTCGAAATAGTTGATTTTTATTTATGAAATAAGTAAGAGATGAAAGGTTTTAATAAAATAATGCATAAACAAACATAAGAGCAAGTGTGGTGAATAAATATTCAACGACCATGGAATGTCTACTAGCATATTTTTCAAGACCTGGTGTCACAAGTGTATGAGCTACTAGTAGAATATACAAAACACTAAACTACTGCCTGAAATGGAGTAAACAGAAAATAAAAGCAAAGAGAGACTTTGGGTGCTGCAGATTGGACTCGAAAAGCAGCTCACCACTAAGTCTCAAAGTATCAGGGGTGTGCACCGGGATAACTACCAGATGCACCCCCCTCAAAACCTGCACAATTAGTGCAGAAGTATAGTGTGAGTACATAAAAAACATGTACCCAGTAAGTATCCAGTCTAACCTCGAAGAAGTAGTGACGAGGGGTCGACATCGTCACTTAATATGGGCCAACAATAAAATGTAGAAAATTCTAAACAGGTATGAGACATGAAAATGCTAATAATAACACAATGTCAAGCAGTGAATAAATGACCCAGTAACTGAGAATAAATTCCAAAATCTCTAGCCAACATCTATTAACCCCAAATCAATTCTGTCATTAAATAAGGTATAAGCTCTTGAACCATAAAGTACTATCCAGTGTAATTAGGCTCTGAGTATTATCACACACGATTTATGCCGAGGTCGTACGACCCGATTGAAAAATATATTGTGTGCACTGCCGAGGGTCGAAGGACAAGAACCATAGATGCATCTATTACGTTGCCGAGACGGACAACCCGCTCCCATGAGAATAGAGAAGTTTACCTCGCTCACGGAAGTACTTGCGACGCGAGAGGACATGGATTTCTCAGAAATATTAAATGTTCATCAATTCTTCCCCAAAATAAGAATTCTAAATTGGAAGTTTTCAACTTTAAAGTCTGTAGTCTCAGTCCTATTCAAGATAATTAATATACATAACAAATATAACAGTACAATTAAAGCATGATATAAATCTAAAACTATCCGGATGTCTCATGAAATATAGCTATGCATGGACTCTCGTCACCTAGTACGTACGTAGCTCCCCACACAAATAACTCACAAAAAAATATACCTAAGGGGATGAATTCCCTCTTACAAGGTTAGGCAAGAGACTTACCTCGTTCTCAAGCTCACTTCCGGTCGACAAATATGCTCTAAGTCCTCAACTTGGTGCCAAACGACTCGAAACTAGCCAAATATTATATAAATAAATCAATATATACTCAAAAGTTCATAATTTAACTATTAGAGTAATTACCCAACCCAAATTGGAAGATTCCTAAAGTTATCCTCCCGGGCCCACATGCTTGTATTCCGAAATTTTTTGATGATAATTGTTACCCGTAACCGCACAAACTCAAATACATCATTTTCTCCCAATTTCATAATCATTTTCGTGGTTAAATCTCATTTTTATCTAAACCTAGGTTTTTCATCTAGACCCATAATTTTCATAATTTTACATGTTAAAATCTACCCATAATCCATGTATTTAACTTACATAGGGTAGGAATTACTTACTTTCAATATCTAAGGAGAAATCCCTCTCTAAGAAGCTCCAAAAATCGCCCAAGAAGCGTACCATATGAACGAAAATGGCATAAGCCTGTAATAAATGGACCTCACTGCCTCCCAGCTGTTTCCGCTTCTGCGGAGAATTGGCCGTATCTACGACGCCGCACCTGCAGAAAATCCATCGCAGGTGCGGTCCTGGCCCAGGCTGACTGACTCAGCTTCTATGGACGGGCTCCTGCTTCTTCGGACCTACTTCTGCGGTAAGTGGAGCGCATCTGCCGTCCAGCCTCTTCTCGCACTTGCGGCCTTTTCATCGTAGAAGCGAGGCTGCTTCTACGAAAGTTCCTCCACTTCTAAGGGCCACTGACCACACGCCCAAAACCGCTTCTGCGGCCAAGAGCTCGCACCTGCGTCCAAAAGCTCGCAGGTGCGGGCACACCAGAACTGGTGCGCCAACAGCTCCTTTCAAGTCCAAGCTCGATCCGTGCATCGTCCGAGTAGCACCCAAGGCCCCCAAAGCCTCGTCCAAACATACCAGCAAGTTAGTAAATATAAGACGACTCAATCGAACCTTCGGAGTGCATAAAACAACATTAAAACTAAGAATCACAACCCAAACAAATCGAATCAACTTATGAACTTCAAGTTCTTCCAACTTGCTCCAAACGCGCCGAATCATACTTAAGCTACTCGGAATGACACCAAATTTTGCGAGCAAGTCTTAAATCACCATGCAGAGCTATTCCTTGGCTCGAAATTCCAAACGGACCTCAATGACACCAAAGCCTATTTCAAATCAAATTTAAAGAACTTTAAAACTTTCAATGAGCCAACTTCCACCTTTAGGCGCCGAAACGCTCTTGGGTCATCCAAAACCCGATCCGAACACATGTCCAAGTCCAAAATCATCATACGAACCTATTGGGACCGTCAAATCCCGATTTCGAGGTCGTTTACTAAAAATGTTGACCCAAGTCAAACTTAACCCTTTTTAAGCCAATATTAAGGAAGTTAGTGTTTCGATTTCAACCCGAACCCTTCCAAACCCAAACTAAACATTCCCGCAAGTCATGAAACAATAAAAGCACATACAAGGAGTCTTATTTATGGAAATGGAAATCTATAAAGCAAAACGACCAATCGGGTCGTTAGAAAGATGTTTGAATCGTTTCATCTTTTTCTTGGTATTAAACTTAACCTGTTTAGTTAGTTTGGTTTTTTCATTTGTTATGGACAAAATATTTGAATTAGTTCATGATTCTCTCAGGCGTTACAATTTTCTACGTAAGACAGTCCATAGATTTTTAAAGCTTCATTGATTTTTTTACTTAATTAGGCTACTTGCCAATGTTGATTATTTTTTGACCCATTTTAGCATTATGTTTATTTTATTGGGGATGCGTGCCATCTTTTCTGGTTTCCAGTTTTTTCTTGCCATTATCATCTCATTTTACTTAGTTGCCATCTATTTTCCCTGTACTCCATGTAATATCTATTAACTTAGTAATGCAAAATATGGAAGTGTTTACGCCTCAAATAGTTTAAGGCTAAAGTACTAAATATGATCCTGAATCAACTGCCGGGTTCATGGATAGTTGGTATACTGTTATATTGATGTCGTGACTGACGGTACTCCATATATCCATACTTACAAAGTCCGGAGCTGCCATAAATTAGGTTAGTGCTCGAGTTATAAAATAATTTTCATTCAGAAATTCTTTGGTGTAGACAGAAAAAATAAGATGTATACAAGCAATGAGAATAAGAGCTACAAAAAAGTTTCACAGAATTATTACTATATTTCTTCTATTCTAAATTGAGTTGCCATTACGTTCCAATGGTCCATCAAATTTCTCCAATGACCTTACGTTCCAGTGGTCACTTTTTTGTTAAGAATTTTTTTCTTTTAATATATACATAAAAATAAGGGATAAAAGAAAATATCACTTGAATGATTCCTGCTATGACTTTCGTGTGTTTATTATTTTTTTCCTTTAACTTCAATTATTAAAGTTATCGTGATTGTCCTTTGGTTTATCTGAACTCAAAACTGCTTCTTTTTTTGAACTCCCACTTTCCATCTGTCAAAATCATCAATCCACTTCATCTTCCTTCAATTTCTTTCAAAAAAGGCATACAAATCCAGCTTCACTGATCCTTCTTCATGGAAAAACCAAAAACACCCCTTTCCAGACCAAGTAGAAACAACATACAAAATCAGAAACGGCGCAAAAGAAACTCAGTTACTAAAGGTTGTTCTTTGATTACCATTACCATCTCTTTAATAATTTTTATGTATTTTTGGTCTGCAAGCATAACTATAAGACCATTAGAGTAAGAAATATATTAAATCTCTGATTTTCTCTGTATATAAATGGGGGAAGAAGATTATTTTGGTGATAATGATAGTATATAAAATTTAGGTATACGTTACACATTTGCTATAGTGAATGATCTACTGCAAAAGAGTAGAATATAGTATTCTTATAAACCTCGCTTCTAAAATAACTTGATCACATGAAGTTTGTTGGAGAAGTTCAACAGTAATCGATGTTCTTAAGATCGCACCGCTAAGTGTTGCAAACTTTAAAAGGGAGTGGAACTATACTGTAGGTTATTTCCTCTCGATATTCAACTATTGCGACTAAATTTCAAGATAATTGATTATTTTCTGAACTTTAAGGATAAATCATGAATTCCTTAATTGGTCTCGTATTCCTGGAGGTGCTAGCAAGCATTGCTAATCTTTGAGGAAGTCTTACTCATCGAAAACTTTGCTTAAATCTATTCACTTGGCAAATTTATTTTCCAATCATCTTCTACCTTGTGTAATTTTTTAAATTGCTCTAACTGTTACCATCTTATTTCTCTGTCATTATAATTTCTGTAACAATCATCTTCTGCTGCCTCCAATTTATGTGGTGCCTACTGTGTTGACGTGGGAGTAGATAATAATAGCCAAGGGTGAAGAATGAGAAACATATGGTGTGACGATCCAATTTCTCCTGTAGGTCCCAACGACGCTGCTAGGCAAGTCAACGATGAATTAGTTCTGTATTCACTTCTTCTTTTTTTACAATTTCAAAGTAGTTGATTGTTATTTATTAAGTAAATAAGAGGTGAAAAATTTAATAAAGTAAAGCGTACAAATAAAAGAGCAAGTGCGGTGAGATAGATACTTAAAAACCATCAACTACCAGCATGTTTCCAAGACCCGGTGTCACAAGTGTATGAGCAACTAGTAGAATATATACAAAACACTAAGCTACTGTCTGAAATAGAGTAGACAGAAAGTAAATACAAAAGAGAGACTCCGGGTGCTGCAAAACGGACTCAGAAAGCAGCTCACCACTAAGCCCCGAGGTAACCGGGTGCGCGCTGGAATGACTGCCAGATGCACCTGCCTCAAATCCTGCACGATTAGTGCATAAACAATATGTACCCAGTAAGTATCCAGTCTAACCTCAAAGAAATAGACGAGGGGTCGACATCGACACTTAGTATAGGCCAACAATAAAATATAGGAATGCTAAAGAGGCATAGAATATGTGAATAAAAATAATAACTCAATACCAAGCAGTGATTAAATGATTCTTTGACTTATAGTAAATTCCAAAAGTCTTCAACTAACATTTACTAATTCCAACTCAATTTCGGGCCAATAAATCAATTATAACCTCTCAATTCATAAAAAAATTAATATCAAGTGTATTCGGGCTCCAAACATTAACACGCATGATTTATGCCGAGGTCGACGACCCGATTCAGAATAATGTGTACACCTGCCGAGGGTCGAGCGGCACGAACCATAGATGCATCTATTATACTGCCGAGGCGTTCGGCCCGCTGTACAAGAAGAGAGAGTACTTTATGAACATTCGATTAAAAAACTATTACAAGGTTAATACACAAAGAAGCACAATTTTTATTAACGGTCAAGTAACCTACCAAAACCCAAGTAAGTGAAATTCGGTATTTACGAATACCTTATCAAGTTTCAATATAATTTAGGCACTTAAATTAAAAAGTAGAGTGTAAATATTACGAGTATTTCATGATTTGGGTCCTAAAACTACCCAGACTTGAGCATAATTAGTAGCCACGCACAGACTCTCTTCACCTCGTGCGTGCTAAGCCCCCACAATTAGAATCAAATAGTAACTTAAAACACCTATGCGGTAAATTCCCTCTTACAATGTTAGGCAAGAGGCTTACCTCATCTTAAAGCTCACTTTCCGGCCCACAAATTCACTCTAAGGACTCAACTTGGTGTCGAACAAATTCGAAGCTAGCCAAATATCAAATAATTTAATCAATATACACTCAAAAAGTTAATAATTTAGCTATTAGCGTAATTACCCAACTCAAATTGGAAGATTCCTAAAATTCACCTCTCCCCCCCTCCCCCGGGCCCACTTGCTCGGATTCCTGAAATTTTTTAAGATAAATGTTACCCATAACCTCACGAACTCAAGCATATAATTTTCACCGAATTTTATAATCATTTTCGTGGTTAATCCTATTTTTATTAAAACCTTGATTTTTCAACTAAACCCACAATTCCTACACTTTATGTGCTAAGAATCTACCCAATAATGCATGTATTAAACTTATTTTATAAGAAATTGCTTACCTCAAAGTGTTAGGTGAAAACCCCTCTTCCAAGAGCTCCAAAATCGCCCAAGAATGAAAGAAATGAGCCAAACTAGCCTAAGTCTCGACTTAAATGAACCTCAATGCCTTCAGTGATTTCGCACCTGCGACTCCACTGTCGCACCTGCGGCTCCGCTTCTGCGGACAAAACATCGCAGGTGCGGTTCCTACCTCGCTTCTGCGACCACTAGGCAGTCCACACCAGGCCGCTTTTGCGGTCAAAATCTCGCACCTGCAGCCAAAATCTCGTAGGTGCGGATGCACCAGAACTGGTGCACCAACAATTTTTCATGCAAATTCCGAGCCCAATTCCAATCTGTTCCGCATTCGAGACCCCCGAGACCCCATCCAATAACACTCACACGTCCAACAACATAATACGGACCCGCTCGCAGGCTCGAAATATCAAAATAATATCTAGAAATATGAATCGGATGCAAAAATGCATGAATCAAATTATGAAACTCAAGAATTTCTAGAAACACTTCTACGCGTCCGATTCCTATCATATCAACTCGGAATGACACTGAATTTTGCGGGCAAGTCACAAATCACCACCCGGAACTATTCCCATTCTTGAAATCCCAATCGGACCTTGATAACACCAATTTCTAGCTCAAACAAAATTTAAAGAACTTGAAAACCTTCAATGTGCCAACTTTCAATATTAAGCGCTGAAACGCTCCGGGTCATCCAAAACCCGATCCGAACATACGCCAAAGTCCAAAATCATCATACGAACCTATTGGTACCATCAAATTCTGGTTCCGAGGTCATTTATTAAAAAGGTTGACCCAAGCCAAACTTAACCCTTCTAAGCTAACATTAAGGAACTAAGTGTTCCGATTTCAACCCGAACCCTTTCAAACCTGAACTAACCATCCTCGCAAGTCATAAAATAGTAAAAGTACATACGGGGAGTCTTATTTAGGGGAACAGGGATCTAGAAAGCATAACGACTGGTGGGGTCGTTACATTCTCCACCTCTTAAACAAACGTTCGTCCTCAAACAGGTCTAGAATTGTACTTGGAGTGCCGAATAAGTGTGGATATCTGCTGCGCATGGCCTCCTCGGTCTCCCAAGTCACCTCCTCGACTGGTTGACCCCTCCACTAAACCTTTACCGCAGAAATCTTCTTCGACCTCAACTGGTGAACCTGCCTGTCAACAATAGCAACTGACTCCTCCTCATAACCCAGACTCTCATCTAGCTGAACCGTGTTGTAGTCTAACACATGCGACCTGTCGGCATGATATTTCTGGAGCATAAACACGTGGAAAACCAGATGAACTCCCGATAGACTGGGAGGAAAAGCAAGCTCACTAGCAACCTCCCAACTCGCCTCAATACCTCAAATGGGCCTATAAACCTCGAGCTCAACTTGCCCTTCTTCCCGAACCTTATGATTCCCTTCATCGGCGAGACTTTCAAGAGAACCTTCTCATCTACCATGAATGATAAATCCCGCGCCTTCTGATCTACGTAACTTTTCTATCTGGACTGTGCCGTGCGAAGTCGATCCTAAATCAACTTTACCTTTTCCAAGGCATCCTTCACCAGATTAGTACCATATAACTTAGCCTTGCGGGGCTCAAACCATTTGATGGACGAACAACATCGCCGATCATACAAAGCCTCAAACTGAGCCATCTCGATGCTGGACTAATAACTGTTGTTGTAAGAAAACTAGCCAAAGGCAAGAGTCAATCCCACTACCCTCCAAAGTCAATCACATATGCTCTGAGCATATCCTCCAAGATTTGAACAATCCGCTCCGACTGTCTGTCGGTCTACGGATGAAAGGGTGTGCTGTGCTCTATCCGTGTCCCCAACTTACTCTGTACTACCCTCCAGAATTGCGTAAGTAAACTGGGGGCCTCTATCTGATATGATTAAAACAGGCATACCATGCAACCGAAGAATCTCCTGAATGTAAATCTGGGCCAATCTCTCTGAAGAATATGTGATCACCACCGGAATGAAGTGTGCCGACTTGGTCAACCTGTCGACAATGACCCAAACTGCATCAAACTTCCTCAAGGTCCGCAGCAACCCAACTACGAAGTCCATAGTGATGTGCTCCCATTTCCACTTAGGTATAATCATCTACTGGAGTAGGCCACCTGGCCTCTGATGCTCATACTTAACCTGCTGGCAATTTAGGCACCTCGCTGCATATTCAACTATCTCCTTCTTCATCTGCCGCTAGCAATAATGCTGCCTCAGGTCGCGATTCATTTTCATAACACCTGGATGAATAGAACACCGAGTAATGTATGCCTCTTCTAGAATCCTTTCCCTCAATCCATCAACATTAGGAACACATAGACGACCCTGGAGTCGCAGAACACCATCCTCACCGATAGTAACCTCCTTGGCTCTACCCTGTAGTACCGTCTCTCTAAGAACCAATAAGTGCGGGTCGTTGTACTGACGAGCCTTGATCCACTCGAATAGTGAAGACTGGGTGACGACGCATGCAAAAACTTGGCTGGGCTTTGAAATATCCAATCTCACAAGTCTGTTAGGTAAGGACTGAATGTCCAAAGCTAATGGCCTCTCCTCTGCTGAAATGAATGTCAAACTACCTATACTCTCCGCCTTTCTGCTCAAGGCCTCCGCAACCACATTCGCCTTGCCCGGATGATAAAGGATGGTAATATTATAATCTTTTAGTAATTCCAGCCACCTGTGTTGCCTCAAATTGAGATCCCTCTACTTGAACAAATGCTACAAGCTGCGATGATCGGTGTAAACCTCACAGGACACCCCATAAAGATAATGCCTCCAGATCTTGAGAGCATGAACTATCGCTACCAACTGCAAATCATGCATGGGGTAATTGTTCTCATAGGGCTTCAGCTGATATGAAGCATATGCAATAACTCGCCCCTCCTACATCATTACATAACCCAAACCAATGTGTGAAGCATTACAATACACAGTATACATCCCTGAACTGAAAGGCAACACTAACACCGGTGCTGAAGTCAAGGTAGTCTTGAGCTTCTGAAAGCTCGCCTCTCAATTGTCAGACCATCAAAACGGAGCACCCGTCTGGGTCAATCTAGTTAAAGGTGCTGCAATAGATGGGAAGCCCTCCTAAATTGGCGATAATAACCTGCTAACCCCAAAAAGCTTCTAATCTCGGTCGCTGTGGTAGGACTAGGCTAACTCTGAACCGCCTCGATCTTCTTGGTATCTACCTTAATACCATCGCCTGATACAACATGCCCCAAGAATGCCACAGAATCTCACTAGAACTTACGCTTGGAGAACTTAGCATATAGCTTCTGTTCCCGCAAGGTCTGAAGCACCACTCTCAAATGCTGCTCGTGCTCCTCTATGCTAAGCGAGTAGATCAAAATGTCATCAATGAAGACAATGAAAAATGAGTCAATATATGGCATGAACACCCAATCCATCAAATCCATAAACATTGCCGAGGCGTTAGTCAAGCCGAAGGACATCACAGGAACTCATAGTGGTCATATCTAGTCCTGAAAGCCTTCTTCGGAAAATCCGAATCGAATCTTCATCTGATGATACCTCGATCTCAAGTCGATATTAGAGAACACCCTGGCTCCTGCAACTGGTCAAACAAATCATCAATATGCGAGAATAGGTACTTTTCTTAATGGTAACTTTGTTCAACTGGCGGTAATCAATGCACATCTACATAGTCCCATCTTTCTTATTCACAAACAACACTGTTGCACCCCAAAGCAACACACTCGGTCTGAGAAACCCCTTTGCTAGAAACTCCTAAAGCTATTCTTTCAAATCTTTCAACTCTTTTGGAGCCATGTGGTACGGTGGAATAGAGATAGGTTGGGTAACTAGAGCCAAATTAATACAACAATTGATATCACGATCTGGGGGCATGCCTGGAAGATCAGAAGAGAACACATCGGAGAATTTTCAGACAACAGGCACTGAATCAATCAACGAAGTCTCTGTAGTAGTATCCCAAACATAATCTAGATAAGCCAGAAAACCCTTCTCGACCATGTGTCGAGCCTTCAGAAGAGAGATAACCCGACTAGATGCATAGATAGACAAACCCTTCCACTCCAATCTAGGTAACTCTGGCATCGTCAAGGTAATAGTCTTGGCATGGCAATCAAGGATGACATGATATGGAGTCCATGCCCAGGATGAACACAAAGTCGGTTATGTCGTGCAACGGAAGATCTGCTCTAATCTCATAACCACAGAAAGTCACGATACAAGACTAATAGATCCGATCCACAATAACAGAATCACCCACTAGTGTGGACACATAAACCGGAGTACCCAAGGACTTACGAGGGACACTCAGGAAATGAGCAAATAGAGATGAAACATATGAATACGTAGACCATGGATCAAATAGTACTGAAGCATCCCTATTGTAGATAGAAATAATACCTGAGGCAACTATATCTGAGACTACTACATCTGGTCTGGCTGGAAAGGCACAGAACCTGGCTGAGCGGCACCTGACGGGCCTCTAACTCTAGGATGACCCCTACCCACCTGCCCTCCGCCTCTAGGCGGTCGAACAGCTGGTGTGGCAGTTGGTGTTGTAATCATAGGCTGGTGACCTTGCTGTACTGCCTTTCCTCCAAGCTTGGGGAAGAACCTTCTCACATGACCAAGATCCCCACACTCGAAACAACCTCTCGGTACGGTGGACTGCTGACCTGAAGTCTGACTCTAATGGCCTGAAGTCCCATTGGAGGAACCCTGAATAGTTGGTGGACGGTAAGCGCTCTCTGTAATGGCACTAAAATAGGGCCGCGCTGGAGCAACCCGAGGAGGCGGCGGCGCTGGATATATGGGGCTGCTAAACTGACCCCTCACAAACTGACCTCTGCCCCCAGCCGGAGCACCACTGAACCCTCCAGGACTGACAAACACCCTCGATCCTCCGGGCTATCTCCACAACCAGATCATACGAAGTCACCATCTCAACCTCTCGAGCCTAGTCGCTAGATACCAGAGTGCAAACCCGCAACGAACCTCCGAACTCTTTCTGCATCGGTAAGAAATATCACAAGAGCATGGCGAGACAATTCAGAGAATCTTGCCTTATAGTCGATCACCGACATCTGGCCCTACTGGAGCTGCTCGAACTGAAATCGCAATTCTTCCCTCAGAAAGGGTGGAATATATCTATCTAGGAAGAGGCGTGTGAATTGGTCCCAAGTCATGAGAGGAGAACCTGCTGGTCTGCTGAGAAGATAGGACTTCCACCACTCTACGAGCCCTGCCCTCCAGCTGAAAGGTGGTAAAGTCTGCCCCGTGGGACTCCAATATCCTCATGTTGTGCAGTCTGTCCCTGCAACCATCAATAAAGTCCTGGGGGTCCTCATGTCTCTCACATCCAAAGACAGGAGGTTGTAGCATGGTCCATATGTCCAATAGCTTTTGCAGCTCGCCGGCCGCAGCTGGTCTAGGCTCAGGTATAGCTGCTGCAACTAGCTGAGCTTCGCCCACGGGTAATGCGCCCAAGGTCTAATATACGAAAGTTGCATGCCCTGGAGCCTGTTCCATAGGGGTCTGTGCTCCCCCTCTCACCTGAGATGTGGTTGGGTCTGTTGGAAATAAATTAGCCCGAGTCATAGAATCCATGAATCGCAGCATTCGGCCCATGACCTCCTAGAATCCCGGTGCAGACATGAAATCCACTAGGGCTGGCTACGCTGCAGGCACATCGCCCTACTCCTCAATAGCAGGATCCTCCACAGGATCCAATGGTGGCACAATTGGAGCAACTCTGGGACGCCCTCGTCCTCTACCACGAGCTGGAGTCCTCCCTCGGCCTTTGCCCGGCCTCTAGCAACAGGGGCACCAGCTCTTCCATGGTCGGGTAAATCTTTCACGCACGTTCTCACCATCTGTCAGAGAATAAGAAGAAAGACACTTACCACAACATCAACTGCATGATAGGAGATGAAGAAAAAGTAATTTCCTAACACCATATAGCCTCTCGAAGATAAGTACGGATGTCTCCGCTCCGATCCACAAGACTCTATTAGGCCTGCTCATAACTCGTGAGACCTGCGTGAACCTAGGGCTCTGATACTATGTTGTCACGACCCAATTTCTCCTATAGGCCGTGATGGCGCCCAACATTGCCGCAAGGCAAGCCAACGGTGAATTAGTCCGGTATTCATTCTTTTTAACAAAATCAAAGTAGTTGATTTTTATTTATTAAGTAAATAAGAAATAAAAAATTAATAAATTAAAGCATAAACAAATAAAAGAGCAAGTGCGGTGAGATAGATACTCAAAAACCATCAAATGTCTGCTAGCATGTTTTCAAGACCCGGTGTCACAAGTGTATGAGCAACTAGTAGAATATATACAAAACACTAAGCTACTGTCTGAAATAGAGCAGCCAGAAGTAAATACAAAAGAGAGACTTCGGGTGCTACAGAACGGACTCAGAAAGCAGCTCATCACTAAGCTTCGGGATAACGAGGGTGCGCGCCGGTATGATTGCCAAATGCACCTGCCTTAGCTTCTACATTTAGTGCATAAACAACATATACCCAGTAAGTATCCAATCTAACCTCAAAGAAGTAGACGAGGGGTCGACATTGATACTAACTATAGACCAACAATAAAATACATGAATGCTAAAGAGGCATAGAATATGTGAATAAAAATAATAACTCAATAGCAAGCAGTAATTAAATGATTCTTTGACTTATAGTAAATTCCAAAAGTATTCAACTAATACATACTAATTCCAACTAAATTTCGGGCCAATAAATTAATTATAACCTCTCAATTCATAAAATAATTTATATCAACTGTATTCGGGCTCCAAGCATTAACATGCACGATTTATGTCAAGGTCGTACGGCGCGATCCAGAATAATATGTACACTACCGAGGGTCGAGCGGCACAAACCATAGATGCGTCTATTATACTGTCGAGGCGTTCAACCTGCTGCACAAGAAGAGAGAGTACTTTATGAACATCCGATTTAAAAGCTATTACAAGGTTAATACACAAAGAAGCACAATTTCTATTAACGGTCAAGTAACCTACCAAAACCCAAGTAAGTGAAATTCGGTATTTACGAATACCTTATCAAGTTTCAATATAATTTAGGCACTTAAATTAAAAAGTAGAGTGTAAATATTACGAGTATTTCATGATTTGGGTCCTAAAACTACCCAGACTTGAGCATAATTAGTAGCCACGCACAGACTCTCTTCACCTCGTGCGTGCTAAGCCCCCACAATTAGAATCAAATAGTAACTTAAAACACCTATGCGGTAAATTCCCTCTTACAATGTTAGGCAAGCGACTTACCTCATCTCAAAGCTCACTTTCCGAACCACAAATTTACTCTAAGGACTCAACTTGGTGTCGAACAAATCCGAAGCTAGCCAAATATCATATAAGTTAATCAATATACACTCAAAAAGTTAATAATTTAGCTATTAGAGTAATTGCCCAACTCAAATTGGAAGAATCCTAAAATTCACCACCGGGCCCACGTGCCCGGATTCCTGAAGTTTTCGAAGATAAAAGTTACCCATAACCTCCCGAACTCAAATATATAATTTTCACCCAATTCTATAATCATTTTCGTGGTTAAAACTCATTTTTATCAAAACCTAGATTTTTCAACTAAGCCCACGCTTTCTACACTTTATGCGCTAAGAATCTACCCAATAATGCACGTATTAAACTCATCATATATAGAAATTACTTACCACAAAGTGCTAGGTTAAAATCTCTCTTATAAGAGCTTCAAAAATCGCCCAAGAGATGAAAGAAATGAGCCAAAATAGCCTAAGTCTCAACTTAAAATGAACCTCACCGTCTTCAGTGATTTCGCACCTGCGACTCCACTATCGCACCTACGACTCCGCTTCTGCGGACAAAACATCGCAGGTGTGGACCATGCTCAGGTTTGCCTCCATTGCTTATGTGGGCGAAGCCTCGCTTCTGCGAGCCCGCCCCTGTGTCACATGCATCGCACCTGGGAACCCTCCCACTTTTGCGATTGACTCCCTCGCACCTGCGCCTTCGCAGGTGCAGTTCTTGCCTCGCTTCTGCGACCACTGGGCATTTGATACGCTCAAATTACACCTTAAGAATAGTGTAAGCGGTCGATGTCAAATATAATAACCCAACAAGGTTGGGGTCGAATCCCACAGGGAATAGGTGTGAAACTATTATCTAATTAATGTAATGCTTGACTAAGTCGTAATTCTATCAAGTAACTCAAATAGAACAAAAGAGTGTTGACTGTATGAGTAAACGAAAACTGAAAACTAATTGTAATTGTATGAATGTGAATAATATGAATGTAAGAAACCAAGGTTGTGTTCCCCTTAATGTAGTAGAATGTTCTTGATATTAATATTGAATACCTTTCTTGATATGCAATTGTTGTTTAATTTACTATCCAATATTTCCCAATAATTAGATAATGTATCCTCTCTATGATTCTCCCGAATACAAAAAGAGTTATGATTAAGAACAACCAATTAAATGTCAAATTAAAACCTACTTATTCCTAAGCGATTTTATTAAACAAGGTTTAAAGCCTTGAGTCTTCGTTATTTATTTCTACCAAATTCTATCCTACTTTTCTAAGATAAGATAGAGTTTCTTGGCGTTCGTTAATGTTTGCAACCACTAACGATTAATTTAAGAACAAGAAATAAATAAATAAAGCTTTCTTCGAAATCATATTCAATATCAAAATCTCAACAACATTCTACCCATCTAGGGTTCAAAACCTCAGCGTTTGAATTTAGCTATTCATGCTGAAAATTGAAGAACAAAGAATAGTAATTGATATCATCTTACAAAAATAGAAGGTATTTGATCCTCAAAAGCTTCTAAGAATTCAACTAGTTAATTGCCCGTACTTTGTACTCTAAATTCTGACAAGACTCTCTTCACAAAATCCTATAAAATCTATTTATAGAGGCCCAAAACTCGAGGCGAATTTCGGTCTGATTTGCCCCCGTTGTGATAATGCGGACCGCATTTATGTCGCAGAACAGAAATGTTGTCCGCAGATCATCATCGCCTGTCGCAGATTCCACCAGACAGTTTTGCTCTCATCGCGTTTTGATTTGCGGTTCGCATATTGATTATGCGATCGCGAAATGCGATCACATGCTCCACTCTGATTTTCACCCAGAACTCTGTTTGTGTTTGCGATTTCCTCTTATTATTTCGCGATTCGCATTCCTATTTTGCGATCACATTTGCGACCGTATTTTTGACATGAAGATTGGCCTAGAGTTCTGTCTTTGTCTGCGATCTACTTGTGAAATATGCGGTCCGCATTTTCTGTTTGCGACCGCATACTCGCATATGCGATCCGCATTTTCTGTTTGCGACCGCATACTCGCATATGCGATGCTCTTAACTTCTTTTCTTGTTTTCAGCTGGCTTTTTGAACTCTTTTCCGCACTTCTGGGTCCTTACACTTGATATACTGCAAATACACTAAAATTACGTAAGTATCATGAGAATTTGCACATAAAACAAGTTACACTTTAAGCAAGTAGTATCAAAATGTGCCGAAATTACCCGGCACATCAACAGTCCACGCCAGGCCGCTTCCAAAAAGCTCGCACCGGCGAGCTCGCACCCAAGCCAAAAGCTCAGTCAAAAGCTTTTTAATTCGCTTAAAGCCGGTGCGAGCTTTTGAGCTTTTTAATCCTCCACCTAAGCCAAAAGCTTTTTTATCTGCTTAAAAATGTTAATATTCTACAGTCAAAAGCTCGCACTGGCGAGCTCATACCTGCGGCAAAAATCTCGCAGGTGCGGACGCACTAGAACTGGTGCACCAGCAGTTCTTCATGCAAATTCCAAGCCTAATTCCAATTCGTTCCGCATCTGGGGTCCCTGGGACCCTATCCAATAACACTCACACATCCAAAAATATAATATGGACCCGCTCGCACGCTCGAAATACTAAAATAACATTTAAAAATATGAAACGGACGCCAAAACGCATGAATCAAATTATGAAACTCAAGAATTTCTAGAAATATTTCTGAGCATCCTATTCCTATCAAATCAACTCGGAATGACGCCGAATTTTGCGGGGAAGTAACAAATCTCCATCCGGAACTATTCCCATGCTCGGAATCCAAAACGGACCTTAATAACACCAAATCTTACCTCAAACCAAATTTAAAGAACTTGAAAACCTTTAATGTGCCAACTTTCAATAATAAGCGTCGTAATGCTCCCGGGTCATCCAAAACCCGATCCGAATATACGCCCAAGTCCAAAATCATCATATGAACCTATTGGGACCATCAAATCCCGGTTCCTAGGTAGTTTACTAAAAATGTTGACTCAAGCCAAACTTAACCTTTTTAAGCCAATATTAAGGAGCTAAGTGTTCCGATTTCAACTCGAACCCTTCCAAACCCGAACAAGCCATCCTCACAAGTCATAAAACAGTAAAAGCACGTACTGAGAGTCTTATTTAGGAGAATGAGGATCTAGAAAGAAAAACGACCGATCGAATCGTTACATATGGTTCAGAGGAATCACATGGTTTTGAGTTAAAAATTCAGCAACAATAACTAAAAGGTGAAAAACTCTAATAGCTCTATGCAGAGGATGCTCATGGATCTAGATGATGATCATGACATGAAATATATATATATATATATTTAATCTCAATAGGTGATGTATCTGAAATTTTAGCCCTAGGAGGTTAGTTCAATTAAAAAAAAAAATCAATTGTCAAAGGTTGAGGGACTTTTATCTTAAATGAAAAGTTTAAGTTTTTTGCAAAATAAACTAACACTACTATTTAAACGGAGAAGGATGAAGAAACGGGCTTATCATTCCCGAGTTTTGACAAATGCGGTTGACCCAAAGAGTTGGCTCTAAACGTATTTTTCTATTAACCAATAAAAATTAAATTATCTAAAATTTAGTACATTTTGATTGAATCATACACTAGCTTTGTCTCAGGTAACTAGTAAAGGATGGCCCATGCTGAGTATGGGCCCAAGTATTATAGTGCATGTTGAGTTTATTTTTTTAAAATATTTACAAAAATAGCCGATCGGATTTACAATTTACGTTTTTTAGCCAATATAAATAAATCATATAATCGATTATTTTTAGTTTAATCGGTTGGGTGGACTCATAGGAAAAAATATTGAATTTTTAAATAGCAAAATATTAAATAATAATATCAAGTATTAAAAAGATTTAATGTTACACAAAAAAATATTAAAAATATTCAACAGCTGGAAAGATGCACGGCTCAATCTTACTAAACTCATTTTTATGGTGTTTTGGACTTTCAGTTTCATTTATTTCTTTTCGTTATAATTTTTTTTTCCTTCTATTTAAGCATATTTACATAGTTAGGGGTAGAATATTAATGTGACTTCAAATCTCAATTACGTATATTTAATTAATACATTTTTTAAGTTCAAAATTTATAATACACTTCGAAGAACATTTTTTGACACATATCAAGTATCTTTAGAACAATTGTTATTAAACATGAAATGACATTTTTATGGCTATAAAAATATATTACCAAAAGTGTTATAAGAAGTTTAAAGTTAAATTATTTTTAAATTTATAAATATATCATTTTCTTAATAAAGTAAAAAGAGAAAAAGAATTGTCATATAAAATAAATCAGAGAGTATACACTTATTCCATACTCAAGAAAAGAACATAATGGAGTCATATTCCCAACTACAGAAATACAACAAACTCCCAAACTTCTGTCTGCGGTTTCAGCAAACTAAAAAAGAAAAATAATTCTTAATTATTTCTTTTAAAAAAAAGGATATAATTAGGAAGAGCTAATGTCTCTGTATATTGAAATGTTAAAGTTTAAATTCAGTTCGTGGTGTTCATGCTCTTATCAACATTTTCCTTTATAGCCTCTGTGGATTCTTCAGCTTTTCCGTTCACTGTATTCCCAACTGCTTTCGTCTTGCGCATCGCCTTTCATACACACATTGAGAATAAGTATTAATTGAGATAATTTATAAACTATGAGTAATACTTATAGTATAACAGGTTATACAATCATATCATTAAAATAGAGTCACAAGTGAAAAAGAAATTGGGAAAAAGAGAGAGAAAATATAATGCGTTGAAGATTTCACAGGAAACGAAATTTCAAACTGACACTACACTTGTTGCTTTTCACTACTATATAATTGTGCTCAAACTTTGCCAAATTTACCAAAATACATATAGGCAAAAATACTAAAACACCCTCAGTTATGCCAAGCAGGTATGTTGACCTCTTGTGTGCTATTCCCCTTTATAAGATACTAAATACTTAATCTTTATTGTTTAGACAACATAATTGTTCCCGTTAAAAATGTCATCCTGTTTAAGGTGAATAATAATTTTTGTTTCTTCTTATGTTTGGTTATAACTCTGTTAGCTGGATTTGTAGTTATATATATATATCACTTCGTAATTATACTTGTTAGAAACAATTACAAGAATATGCTTCTGCAATCTGATAAGCAATCAAGAATTCGGACATTTTGCTTAAATGTTCAAAGTAATAAAAGAAATTACTCATGGCAAATAATGAGAAGCAAGCTCTTTATTATTCTTATAGCCTATTAGTTCTCTGATTCACTGAGCATTAGGAAAGTTGCGCATAATAATGCGCCAGCTAAGAGACAAAGTTTTATATACATATGAACACTTCTAAAGTCTTCTCCTTTAAAATTCTGCATTTTTTTATTTTATCATATTTTGTTATTAATAGAATGTTTGGTTAAGTTGATTAGTACTTATATAACTAATGATGCATATTAACTCATATCATCTTCTCCTTCATTTAAACATAATTCCTATATTGTAAAATATGTACTTCCGTTATGTTCTTTATTTAAGAACTTTTTCATATACACTCTTGACTTACTTTGTCCAATCTATATTACTTATAAACATTATACAATTTCATCAAAGGTATTAACGAGGTCAATATATAAATAAAAGGACTTGATCCTGGAAAAGGTGATTTGGTTTTACACATTGAAAGGCCAGCTTCTTAGTAGGCTACCGGGATTTTTTTTTTTTTTAACTGCAAATAAGACATGCTAAATAGCTGAGCAGCAACATTTTTTTAGGTTGGACGGAATTTTTTTTTATATATTTCTGAATAACTATTAAATCACATGTTACAAGAACTTTGAGCTGCAAAAAATTTCCAAGATTAATCTTTTTAATTAATGAATCCTTGAATGTTATGACCGAAAGATGAATGGGTATGTATTAATTTTCATTTCAAATATTAAAAATAATTCTTTTTTGTTTATGTGTCACTGCTGTTGCTATTTTTACTCTATTTTATTTTATTAATGAAATGTTTTGCTTTGTTATTAACTTTGATTTAACTTCCTATTTTCAATTGGAAATGCCGAAGTTGAGAGAATATTAACCAAATTGTTACCTTCATTTTCTTGTGCTTCATACAAAAAAATGGAAAATGAAAACACTACTAGAAATCAGATAAAAAACGACCACAAAAAGCGATCAAAGTTGTTCTCTTTTTGTCCAAAAGCGACCAAAAAGCGACCAAATAGGCCTGGTCACAATTTAGGTGATCACTTTACTTTTGCGACCAGAGTTGGTCGCAAATTTGCGACCAACTTTGGTCTCAAAGACAAAAGGACCAAACATTCCGGAAAAACATATTGAGACCAACTTTGGTCGCAAATTAGCGACCAAAGTTGGTCTCTAAAGCTATTTCTTATTTAATATAATCTGAAAATTCGCGACCAACGTTGGTCGCAACATAATTAATATTTTTATTTTAATTTTGATTAAGCGACCAAAGCTGGTCGCTAAACTGAAGAACAGAAAAATTTAATTTACAGTATGCGACCAACGTTGGTCTCTATATTTCCAGATTTTAAAAATCTGGGTAGTTAGCGACCAACGTTGGTCGCTATTCTAAAGAATTTTTTTTTTTTGATGTTAAGCGACCAACGTTGGTCGCTATACTTGAACAGTTATAAAATCTGGGCTGGTTTGCGACCAACGTTGGTCGCTAATTTCCAGAATAATTTTTTTGGTGGTAGATTATAAGGTGTAAGAAAGACAGGCCAACATGAATAAGGTGTTGCAGAAACAGAAAATGGGGTGAAGCCATCAGCACACAAACCCAACCGAACATTCCTCGGTTCACTAGCATAATCCGGATACGTCCTATCAAAATGCTTCCAAGCTTCTCCATCAGAAGGATGACACACAACACCGGGTGGTCTTCTATTTTCAAAGTGCCATCTCATATTAGGAGAGAGCTCATCGACGCATATAACCTCTTTAACCTAGGTATAAGAGGTAAATAATGCATCGACTTGATAGCGACCATCTTCCCGCTGGAAAGCCTCTTGAAACGAGGCTTTTCGCAGAATTTACAACTGTCCAGACCTGCATCATCTTTATAGTATAACATGCAACCATCTTCACAACAATCAATTCTCATTGACGAAAGTCCTAACTTAGAAACCAATCTCTTTACCTTATAGAAATCAACAGGTAAGTCGACATCACGGTCAACTAGTTCACGCATAAGGTCATTGAAAGAGTCCATGGCTCCTTGAGAAATATTCCAGTCAGATTTCATACTTAGTAATCTAACTGCAACAGACAACTTAGAGTGCGGACTTCCGTTGCATAATGGATGACTAGCTTCCTCTAATTGTTCATAAAAACGTTTTGCCTCATCATTAGGAGTTTGTTCAACATTTTCATTGGAATCACCCCCAAAGTGCATCCCAAAAGCATCCGAAACCATATGATGAATTCCAGAATTACTAATTGTATTCTCCACTGACCTACTACTTTCACCCACAACTAGATTATGAAATATCCCATGGCTACCATCGATCTCTCCATGATTAGTCCACACAAAGTAACTTTCTATAAACCCCTTTCTATAAAGATGAACCTTAACTTCATCCGGTTTTCCAAATTTCATACAGTCGCACTTAACACAAGGGCACCTAATTACTCCTTCAATTAGGTATGGTGGAAGTGACATTGCATGTCTAATAAAGTCATCCACCCCTTCTACAAAATCCTCCCTCAATCCCCGTCGATTAGGATAATTTCTATTGTACATCCAAGTACGATGTTCCATCTATACAAATAAAACAAGAGGAAACTAATTTAGTTAATTCATATTCCAATATTTTTCTAGTTAATTAATTTCATATCCTAAAATTTCAATTTTCAAACTAAAATTTAATTCATATTTAAGAGTTCAATTCATAAACTAAAAGCTCAATTTAAATCGTAAAGTTCAATTCATACACAAAAATTTCAAGTTGTGTATTTACACAAAAATACATTTCAATTTTCCTTTTTATTAATGATAGATAATTACTTACAAATAGATTATATTGTATTTTAAAATTAAAGGATGGGCCAAATGTGGGGAAGGTAGTATACTGTGGCACAAAAAAATATGAAAAAAGATTGGATCCGAGGTTCCAAAAATGATGCTACTGAACAATAAACTAGAAATGCTATTTGTTCGAAATATAAGCATTTAACTATTTAATCTTTAGGATAATTTTCGAGAGAACTATAAATTAATGCTATATTCATAACTATCTTCAAATAGCTAATGCAATCTAGTGTAAAAATTAAATATTGTAACATACACACTAAAAATAACAAAGATTAAAGGTTATAACTCTAACCTTGAATTTTTTATAGGTGAAGAAGGAGAGAGAGGCGCGGCAGTGGACGGACAGCAGCGGCGGCGACGTGGACGGACAGCAGCGACGGCGTAGTGGCGCGGGGTGGGGCAATGGGATTAGGGTTAGAGAAATAAGGGAGTTGGGAAATTTTGACGAAATAAAGTGAAACCCCAATTTTGTTTCTGTAATTACAAAAAGCGACCAAAATAGCGACGAACGTTGGTCGCTTATCTAAAAATTTTAAAATTGAAAATAGCGACCAACGTTGGTCGCTATTTTGGTCGCTTAGTCTGTTCTGTATATTACGTATGTATTTATATATGTATAGTATATATATATATATATATAAATCAATATATAATATAGTATATGTATATATATAAATAT
>MCJB01005513.1:63722-73742 GCA_002018475.1 Nicotiana obtusifolia
GGGGGGGGGGGGGGAGCCCCACCGTTTACAATTGGATCGCGTGGTTGTCTGCCTGTGTGGTTTCTGGTTATCGGTACGTTGGCGGATTACTTATGACTAAGAAAAAGGAAGTATTAGGGGTAATTTAGCAAAGAACCAAATGGGCGTGTGCTATATTTGGTGTTATCGATGCATGCTCAGGTTTTTGGGAAGACTCGGAGCTTGTGTTTTGTGGACGTGCTATACATGGAAAAGAGCACAGTCGGTTATCTTCGGGACTAGGTCAGAGTGATTGACCCTCGATAACGGTCCTAGTGGATTCAAGAATTAAAGTACAGTGCCTAAGGATTTCGGGTCCGATGTGTGGTTAAGGATCGAGTCTTCACAGTGGGTTGCGAGCGAAACTTGGAATATTCTATGTTACCATCGGGTATACGGTGCAGTACTGGAGAAAAGAAAGAGATAGCTTCAGATTCGCAGAAGGTCTTGAAAAATGGGTGTACCAGTATGAGATAATATTGAGCACATAAGGAGGGTATGAGATGGTTCATGAGTATTGAGACGATGTGGTCTCGCGATTCGGGCCACTCGAGGTGAATGCGAATTGAGTTCACTATGTTGTGAATAGAGCTATTATATTTCTAAGTCAGGTCAAGAGTAAATTGGAAGAAATTGGGTCGGTTAGCAATGGTTTAATCGGTGTGATGGTGGCAATGATTAGTTCCTTCGGCGTGTGAAGTTTTACATGTGGTAGGTGGTTGTACGTACAGGTCCAATAGCCACCATGACTTGATTGATTTGGGAGATATTGCTTCGAATGGCCTTTTTGTGTGAATGGACTCCAGAAGAGTCATGATGGTTACACCACAACTTGAGGTTTTTATTTTCTGTGGTTATGAGAATTTAGTTGCATGTTGCCATGGTTATTCTGAAATGAGTTGAGTGAAAGGGGTTCTAGCCAATGAAGTATTCATTCTACTAATAGTTCAGGGGTTATGAGAAATTCTTTAATTCTCGCGTAATGGTATCATGTTTGGATCGGGTTGTACGGCACAACGGTATCATGTGTGGATCGGGTTGCGTGCCGCAACAGTGTTATGTTGAGTACAGTCCCCTATACCTATTCCTGCGTATTTTGTTTCTCATCCTTTGAGAAGGGTTCATAACATCTGTTCGACAGTTTTATCCGTTACGCGAGCTGGATAATTCTTTTCCAGAGTTCGTTCCTCATTATGTGTCATGTTCAAATTGTAACTTGTCGGCGCATTGATGGCGCCATATCAGAGCTGAGTCGGTGTTTGAGGCGGCTTATTGCGCGAGCAGCTTGCACCGAGTGAGACAAGATTATTGGAGCTGAAATCTATGCAATTAGATTTATATAAGGCATATTAAAAGGAAAATATCGTTATTCAGTTCAGAATGAGGTAATGGTTCTTGACAGGATGAGAGACTCCATGAAATATTGATTCGGTAGGTGGCTACAAGCTTCTACACGTCTCTTTCGTTGTGGCAGTATTGCGAGATTTGGAACAAGATTTATATGCGTCATGCGATGTGTTGTCGGCACCAGATTCCTAAAATTTCAGCTATTGTGGTCGGAGGAGGTTATTATGGGCAATCGACTTATATGGTGAGTTTGTGAATTTGCACTCTACTACTATGTTTATCCCTGTTTGGAGATTTTGATGGTCTTAGCCGTGTCTATCATTTTTGTTTTGTACACTATTGAGGGCTATGAGTCCAAAAGTGACTTTCTGTTACTCACTACAGTGGGTTTTGATGTAATTTCGGGATAATTGATTAAAGCTTTTTGAATTATATGCCCTACCGGTATGGGAGTTCATTATGTGCCGTGATTTTGATTAAAGAAAATTATTTTTAAAGGGGGAATGGATAAATTTCGGCTGGCACGAGTGCATATTACTCGTGATTCAGAGTTGAGGACGAGATCCTCGCATTTTTAATATGATGTGAAAAGCTTAAACTGGGCTATGAGCCGTGGTGGAAGTTATATAAGAACGAGATCCTTGTGATGAAAAATTATATGTTTTAAATTCTCCCTGTGTAGAATTAAATTTGTACTATAGTACTGATAGGGAGCCATGCCTGTTAGGCTTATTTGATAATTCTTCTATGTGTTTTGTGCGTATTTTGCCATATTCGTGCTGTAATTATTGAGTTTTAGCCTACAAGGGGAGTGTTCAGGTGGCGTTAAATGTGACTCGTTAATTCGAGTTAATAATTATGAGGTCTTCATGCCTCGTGAATTACTGTCGGAGTTGTGGAAATTTGAAACGAGGTTTTGGTTAATATGAGGTTAATTGACGATGCTAGAATTAATTATGAACAGCTATTATAACCAGACGTGGTTATGGGCATACATATGATGGGCGCGTAAGCACGAGTTGCTACAGCCGGTTGAGACTAACACGCTGTGTTGAATTAATTCGGTTGTGAGAAATTTGACTTTGAAGTTTATAAATATGGATAAAAGAAATAATCTTCAATTGAGATGGTGTTGTCGGATCCATGTTAAACTTAAGGTGACGTGGAATCACCCGCGAGTGCGTGTAATAATACACTTAGAAATTTAATGTCCTCGGAATAATTCTTGGCACGTTCGAGTACGAACGTTTGTTTAAGTGGGGGAGAATGTGACGACCGGGCTAGTCGTCTCGTGAGTTACCACTCCGTTACCCCCATTTATGCTTCATTATGCTTCGTTATCCGTGTTTTATGTGATCGCGTTGAGTAGTTTGCGTTCGGAGTGGGTTTGGTAAGAAATGAGACACTTAGTCTCTTTTAAGAAGATTTAAGTTGGAAAAGTCAACTGGATGTTGACTTCTGAGTTAGAGGGCTCGGATGTGAGTTCCGATAGTTTGGTTCGCTTCAGGAGGTGATTTATGACTTAGGAGTGTGATCGGAATTGGTTTTGGAGGTCCGGTGTAAAATTAGGCTTGAATTGGTGGAGTTAGTATTTTGGCAATTTTCGGGTGTTAGGCGAGATTTTGATCCGAGGGTTGGAATGGAATTCCGAAAGTTGCTGTAGCTTCGATATATGATTTAGGATTTGTGTGCAAAATTTCAGGTTATTCGGATGTGGTTCGGTTGAGTTTAGATCAAAAGAGAGATTTAGAAGATTTTGGAATCCTTAGGCTTGAACCAGACGCGAATCGGTGTTGCTAGGTTGTTTTGAACGATCCGAAGGTTGGAACAAGTTCGAAATATGTCGTGGGATAGGTTGGCATGTTTGGTTAAGGTTCTAGTGGCCTCGGGTGAGTTTGGGTGGTTAAACGGACTAATTCATCGTTGGAAAAGAAAGTTGTAGAAAACCAGATGTCGAAAATGCGGTCGCATTCCACATATGCGGACCGCATATCTCTCAAAGAGATCGCAAACCTAGGCAGGTTCCTGGGCAAAGTTCATGTCAGAAATGCGGTAGGAAATGCGGGCCGCATATCTAACATGCGGACCGCATATCTAACATCGAGACCGCAAACTAAGATAGAAAACTGGACAAAACCTAATGCCAAAATGCGGTCAGAAATGCAGTCGCATTTCTGAAATGCGGACCACATCTCACCATGCTAAGACTGTATACCGGGACATATTTTGGACAAAAATCTAAGTCATGAATGCGGTCGAAAATGCGATCGCAAACCTGAAATGTGGACCGCTAACCATGCTTCATGTTGAAATTGCGGTGAAGGCTAGGGCCACTTTTGCGGTGGCCACGTCAAATATGCAGACCGCATATCTGTTCTGCGACAGATATGCGATCGCATATAGGGCTGGACAGGGGTATTTTTGTCTCGATTTTTAGCCCCTTTATAAATAGAAATCAGTGCCCATTTGCCATGCAAAAGCCATTTTCTGTTACCCACAAAGAGAAACACCTCCAAACACCATAGAATCAGAGCAAATCAACCTTAAAACCATACCCAAAGGACATTTTCTTGGACAAATTCTCAAAAGGAGGAGTTTTGACCATCTTGAACATTATTGGAGGTATAGAGCTCGGGTTGAAGCAAGTGTTGAGGCAATTCTTGGAAGATTCCCAAGGAAAAACATCAGGGTAAGTGTTTTTGACTTAATCTTGGTCAAAATTACCCAAACCTACTGCTATTCTAGCTTGTAATTGTGATTAAGTTGGGGAAATTGTGAAAAAACCCTAAGCTTAGATTTTAAGACTTGGAGGCCGAACCGATGTAGGAATTTGATAATTTTAGTATGATTGAACTCGTGGGGAGATAAGGAACCCGTTGATGTGAAAATTACTAAACTTCGAGAAGTGGGCCCGGGGCTCGGCTTTGCTAATTTCGAAATTTCTTAGTATTATTGTTTGTTTTCGCGAGGGCTTTGTTACCCCAGCACATTATGACATATTAGTTCTAATTTTGGATAGATTCGACGCACGTGGAGGCCAATTCGAAGGGCAAAGGCGTCGCGGGCTAAGAATTTAGCCGGTTTGAGGTGAGTAGTGATTGTAAATGATGTTCTGAGGGTTTGAAACCCGGATTGCACATCATAGTGCTATATGGAGGTGAGGCACGCGCTCGATGATGAGCGTAGGATCGTTTACTACTGGGGATTGTGACTTGGTTCGTCCCGATTGATGATTTTTACTATATATTTGATTAAAACTTATTTGATATCATCATGAATTGGGCTGATTGCCATATTTGGGCTTCGCGCCGGTTATTTGAACCCTTCAGGGGTAGTTATCACTGTTTCCTCACTGTCTGATTCATTACTTGAACTCATTCATGTTGTTTTCCACTGTTTTTACAAAACAGCCATTTTTACTCTGTTTTGAGATTTAAATGACATTTTAAATGATATAAATGGATCGGGTGGCACGCCGCCACGGGATTTGATATGAATGGATCGGGTGGCACGCCGCCACGAATATGATATAAATAGATCGGGTGGCACGCCGCCACGGATATGATATAAATGGTTTGGGTGGCATGCCGCCACGGGATCGGGTGGCACGCCGCCACGAGATATGATATTGCGCTTGGGCCGTAAGGGGCCCATCCCGGAGTCTGTACACCCCCAGTGAGCGCAGGGTACCCAGAGATATTACAGTTGGTAACAATGACAACTGTAGGTTACAGTTGGTAACAATGACAACTGGTAACCAGAGCTGTGAGGTTGATACTAAGCCTAGGGATATTACAGTTGGTAACAATGACAACTGGTAACCAGAGCTGTGAGGTTGATACTAAGCCTAGGGATATTACAGTTGGTAACAATGACAACTGTAGGTTACAGTTGGTAACAATGACAACTGGTAACTAGAGCTGGGAAGATTTTTAAATGATTTCTTACTGATTTACTGTTTTCAAAAATGGTTTACTGCTCCATTATGCATTACCTTGTGCTCTACGTGTTTCCTTACTTTCAGTCATTATTTATATGTACTACTCAATGAGTTGGAAGTACTCACATTACTCCCTGCACCATGTGTGCAGATTCAGGCGTTATTGATTCCGCTCCGAGGCATTGACTACGACTGTCAAAGCGGTGATTCAGAGACTACGAGGTAGCTGTTGGCGTCCGCTGCCCCGTATCTCTTTTATCTTGTTGTTTCCACTATCTTCAAACAATTGTGCCAAAGATATTGTAATAGTAATCTTATTATTAGGATTTTTATTAGTTGCTCATGACTTTGTGATACCCCGATTTGGGCTGTTGTCAGGATGGTTCACTATGTTTTCCGTAAATAACTGCTATTAAAATGTGTTTGTGTTGTTCTCTTATTAAATTAACTGTTTAAAATGAGGTTTAGTTTGAATTGGCTGGCCTTGTCTTCATGAAAGGCGCCATCACGACCGGGTTGGGATTTCGGGTCGTGACATAAACGCTCAAAAGATAATAATTTAGCTATTAAAGTAATTACCCAACCCAAATTGGAAGATTCTTAAAATTTACCCCCAGGCCCACGTTCCCGGATTCCGAAAATTTTCAAAGATAATTGTTACCCATAACCTCATGAACTCAAATATATAATTTTCAACCAATTCCATAATCATTTTCGTGGTTCAATCCCATTTTTATCAAAACCTACATTTTTCAACTAAACTTAAAAATTTCCAAAATTTTACATGTTAAAATCTACCCACAATCTATGTATTAAACTTATATTGGGTAAGAACTACTTACCTTCAATAGCAATGTGAAAACCCCTCTTCAAAGAGCTCCAAAATCGGCCTAGGAAATGAAAAATGAGAGAAAATGACCTAAGACCCGTTTTTAAAACAAGACACTACCCAGGCATGCTTTCTTCGCGATCACGGAAGAGGCCTCGCGATCGCGAAGGCAAACAGCCCAAGCCCCAGAAAATTGCCCATCGCGAATGCAATAGGAGCCTCAGGAACGCTGAGGCTTGCCTGACCTACCTACACGAACGCGTGGGCTTCTTCGTGAATGCGAAGAATAATAGCGGCCACCCAGCCCCAGCCTCCTCTACAAGAACCCGGGCCACATCACGCGAACGCGAAGGCCACAGGTCCCAGACCTTCGCAAACGTGGGCTTGCTGTCGCGAACGCGTATCACAATTTCCAGTCCCCCCATTTTCCTTCTTCGCGAAAGTGGCCCCTTCCTCGCGAACGCGAAGCAGGAAACCAAAACCAGTTGTGACAGCATTTTGGACTTAGTTCAAGACAGTCCGAAACTCACCCGAGCCATCCGGTACCCCCTCCAAATGCACCAACAAGCCCATAAACATGATATGGACCTGCTCAAACTCTCGAAACGCGTAAAACAACATCAAAGTTAAGAATCGCACCACAAAACTAAATTGAATCAAATTATGAACTTCAAGTTTTCAACTTGCTCCGAACGCGCCGAATCATACTTAGACTACTCGGAATGACACCAAATTTTGCATGCAAGCCTTAAATCACCATACGGAACTATTCCCAAGCTCGGAATCCCAAACGAACCTCGATAACACCAAAACATACTCCAAACCAAACTTAAATAACTTGAAAACCTTCAATGCTCCAACTTTCCATATTAAGCGCCGAAACGCTCCCGGATTATCCGAAACCCGATCCGAACATGCGTCCAAGTTCAAAATCATTATATGAACTTATTGGGACCATCAAATCCCCATTCCAAGGTCATTTACTAAAAATATTGACCCAAGCCAAACTTAGCCCTTTTAAGCCCATATTAAGGAACTAAGTGTTCCGATTTCAACCCAAACCCTTTCAAACCTGAACTAACCATCCTCCCAAGTCGTAAAACAGTAAAAGAAAATACGGGGAGTCTTAATTAGGGGAACGGGGTTCTAGAAAGCAAAACAACTGGTCTGATCATTAAAGCACGTAGCTAAAACATATTTATGTCCGGTAGACTTGGGACTTTATCATGTAAAAATTTAATTATTGAACTCCTTCTGCTGGCTTAATTAATTGAATTTATAATTAAAATTGATTTGGATATATATGTGTGTGTGTGTGTGCGCGCGCGCGCGCGCGCTTTAGGTCGAGCATTATCACCTTGAGTTGTTTGCAAGTTATTTGAGAAACAGTAAAGGTTATATTCACTTTGTGCATGCACCGTATTGTAAGCACATGTCTCATAATTCGATATGTTCCTTCCTTTCTTGTGAAGCGGGCCGAACGCCTCAAGAAATATAATAGATGCATCTATGGTTAGTACCGCTCGACCCTCGGCAGTGTACACATTATTCTGGATCGGGACAAACGACCTCGGCATAATCGTGCGTTATATCGCTAGCAGTCCGAACATTCACGAGATTATCTTTCCACTGATGCTTGGCATTTATTACGGTACTTCTTACCCATTTGTTACTGGTACTTGACACATCTGAGCTGTTGAGATAGAATACAAGACTAAGAAATTCATACTTTAAAAGAAATATTTGGAAGGTTAGGTAACTTACAGATTTACCCCATTGTTGTTGTGTGCTTATGATTTATTATATTGCTTTGTTGGACCTCTAGTAAGTGTCGATGTCGACCCCTCGTCACTACTTCTCCAGGTTTAGGTTAGATACTTACTGGGTATGCGTTGATTTACGTACTTATGCTACACTTCTGCACTAAATGTGCAGGATCTGACAGGTTCAATTAGTGGTCATTTTGGCACATAGGGCAGCCGTTGAGAAGACTTTATGGTGAGTTGCGTTCCAGACTACATATCGCCGCCTCCAGAGTCTCCATGGTACCATTTACTTTATCTTGTCTTATTTACATTTCGGACAGAGGTTGTATTATCATTGTTCTCCTTAGTAAATGCTCAAGCACTTGTGACACTGGATTTTGGAGGTGTTCTAGAATTTGTTATGGATTGTTTTACAATAATTCACTTTTACTTATTATGTTAACGAAACTGTACGCAACTACAATTTATTTTAATGCACTAACTTCGTTATCCAAGAAAGATTTATGATTTTAAAACTAATAAAATAAATGATTTAGTGTTGGCTTGCCTAACGGCAATGTTGGGCGCCATCACGGCCTACAATGAGTTTTGGATCATGACATTTATATTTTACTATAATTTATTCTTATTAGAACATTTAGTTAAGTATTAGTTATACAACTAATGATGCATATTAAACTTATTTTTGTAGACATGAGAATACATCTTGAGCATATAACAAATGCTGAGTGATAGTATCATCTATTTAGTATATTTGTAGTTGTGTTGTTACAACTTACTTTACCATAATTTATTCTTATTACAATGTTTGGCTAAGTTGATTAATAGTTATACAAATAATGATGCATATAAAACTCATTGTGCAGACATGCAAATAAACTATCTTCTCCCTTATTTAAACACAATTCCTATATTGCAAAGTTAGTTCCTCAACGATGTTCTTATTTAAGACTTTATTATATACATTTTTTGTTGACTTATTTTGTTCTATCGGTATTACTTTTAAAATTATACATTCTCATCATAGGGTGTGCACGATGACAACATATTTCCTGATTTAAATGACACTCCAACCGAAGAAGGTATTAAAAAGTTTGATCGTCATATTAGTCTTTCAATTAATACTAACAATCCTACTATTTTGTAGATGTGCAAATGCAGAATTCTCTGCCAGATTTAGATGAAACTCCAATAATAAAAGGTAAGCATTTGAAATTCTCATTGTTATTAGTTAAAAATAAACTACAATGTTAACATTAGTGAAAATTAATTAGTGCAACTCTCTTACTAGAAATCGAGGCTGAAATACACAACACTGTCATACAAGGTATTTTTCTATGAGATATTGATATTGACATTATACTACATGTGGCTATAGGAATCTAAAGTTACTTAAGTAGAGTGTGCAATGAGGGGAAAGCTTCTCTATGAGAGCCTATGGATGATTGGGGGAGTAGAAGTAGCAGTAGGAATAGTCTTAGATCAATATACACTCGCAAATTTTACACATAACAGGGCGGTTGCAAAATAACAATGTGTTGTGATCGTGGAAAAATAAAACTTTCAAATCTTAAGAACCCTCCTGAAGTTCTGGAATAACTTTTATTTGGATCAGGTTAGAGGAATTATAACTTTTAATATCAACATGTTCAAATCGACTTATATTCACATTTATCATTTTGTAATGGTTTTAATATAGGTCCTAAAAGTAGCCATTTTCGAAAAAATATTAGGAGTTATAACTCTATCTTCTCATTTACATAAATAGGGGGTAAGGTTGATATCTCTATCAACTAGAAAAGATGGAAAAACGTTTAGATTATGTGGTCAAAACTACCATCAAATTGGGAGCTTACTACACTATCTACTCCATATATATATATATATATATATATATATATATATATAGAGTCGCTAGTTTTACAGGCCAACTTAAGGGATGGTGGGATACCTATTTAAGCGATGAAGCTCAAAGAAGAGATTAGTTTCTCTGATTTGCAGCAATCAATTGACGACTGAAAAATCCTCAAACATCCCCAGTCAACAATTTACAAGTCTAGTTCTGTTACCCTTCATATCTGACGCTAAGCTCTCTCTCTCTCTCTCTATATATATATATA
>MCJB01005513.1:73814-87205 GCA_002018475.1 Nicotiana obtusifolia
ATATATATATATATATATATATATATATATATATATATATATATATATATATATATGTAGAGAGAGAGAGTGAGTGAAGTTACAAATAGAATCAACGCTTTCAATTTAGTCTTAAACCTTTATTATATAATACTATGAAAATAACAATTAATTTAAAAGTCTTTATTGATATCATATATTTTTTTCAATCGTGGCCAAGATAATAATAAACTTCATGCTAAATTGTTTTTGATCCGAAACAAATGTTTGATGACAATAATATTTTGGCAAAGACAATTAGGATGGTTAGAGATTGATTCCAAGAGAATATAGACTCCAATGTTAAGTTCAGATTAATAGAGAAAAGAGGCACTGATGGTAGAAGATACAACTTACCAACAATAGCAGAAGTAGCTGCTTTGGTGGTGGGTGATTTTGAAGTTTCTGAAAGTAATAGCGATATTATTATAGAAACATAATCTGAACAGCTACAAAGAATAAATGAACTAAATGATGCATATTTAGGTCTACAATATCCTTTGCTTTTTCCTTATGGTGAAGATGGGTACAGATAGGACATTCTTTTATGTCAAGGTGATGAATCATCAAGAGGAAGGCAATGTGTAAGCATGCGAGAATTCTTATAGAATTCAAGAAAGAAAAGATGAACTTCCCACCATTGTGTCTTCGGGAAGATTATTTCAGCAATTTAAGTTGATGGTTATACAATGATAGAATCTTCTTGGTTAAAGTTTATAAGGACTCATCAAAAGTGATTAAGAGTTGATTCTTATAAAGTCAGCAGATGCTATATTGCATGGTGACATCGATCCTTTATCCCAAGGTAAAAGGATAATTCTACCTTCAAGCTTTACAGGGGGTGCACGATATATGGTACAAATTTATCAAGATGCTATTGCGATATGCAAATGGGCTAGGTACCCTGATCTTTTTATTACATTTACTTGCAATCCTAAGTGGCCAGAGATTACTAGATTTGTGGAGAGCAGGGACTTGAATCCTGAAGATCGTCCAGACATTTTAAGTAGGGTGTTCAAAATTAAATTGGCCCACTTAATAAAGGATTTGAGAGATAATCAAGTTTTTGGACAACTAAAAACAGGTATACATTATTTAGAATTTAATTTAAATAAAGATGGTGATTTAATATGATCTTTTTCTACGATTCTGACAATTATTTTTTTTTAGTAAACTTGCATAATTTCCAAAGTAGTGATTTATACCATTGAGTTCAAAAAATGAGGGCTTCCTCATGCTCATATCTTACTTTTCTTCATGAGCATAATAAATTTCCATCTGCATAAGATATTGATCGAATAATTTCGGCAGAAATACCAGTTGAAGTGGGTGATCCTAATTATTACAATGCCGTAAAAATTTAATGATGCATGGTCCATGTGGTTCTGCTAGGAAATCTTCTCCTTGCATGCATAATGGTAGATGTACAAAGCATTTTCCTAAAAAGTTAGTTCGCGCAACAATGGTTGATGAGGAAGGGTATCTTGTTTATAGAAGAAGGGATAATGGTCTTGATTTGGATAACAGGCATGTGGTGCCATACAATCTTTTCTTATTATTAAAATATGGTGCTCATATCAATGTCGAGTGGTGCAATCCAACAAGATCCATTAAATACTTATTTAAGTACGTTAATAAAGGTCATGATCGTGTAACTGCTGCTTTTTCTCAAAGTACTCATGACTATGGTTCATCAACCATTGATGAAATCAACATGTATTGTGATTGTCGCTACATATTCCCATATGAAGTTGCTTGGAGAATATTTAAATTCCCAATTCACCATAGAAAACCGTCAATGGAAAGACTATCATTCCATCTTCCAATTGAACAAAGTATCGTTTTCTCTGATGAATCCAATTGATAATGTTGCCAATAGACCAACTGTATAGGAATCAATATTTTTAGGTTGCTTTGAGGCAAACAAAATTTATTCGGAAGCAAGAGATTAGACTTGCGTAGAATTCCCTCTTAAATTTTGGTGGAACTAAAAATTAAAAAAATGGAAAAAGAGGATAAAATTTGCATTTCTATTGGGAGGATTTTCTTTGTTACTCCAGGGAGTGGAGAGATATATTATCTCAGATTGTTGTTGAATATAATCAAAGGTCCAACTTCGTATGAACAACTTAGAAGAATTAACAATCAGAACTATCTTATTTTTAGAAATGCATGTTATGCACTTGGGTTGTTGGATGACGACAAAGAGTATGTCGATGCTATAGAGGAATCAAGTACTTGGGGAGTGTCATCTTATCTAAGACAATTATTTGTCATGTTGTTGTTATCAAATTCAATGTCACGACCAGAAATTGTTTGGCAATCATCGTGGCAGTTATTGACAGAAGATATTCTTCATGAAGAAAGAACATTATTGAGTAACCCAGGTATTAAAAAATAAAACTTTCATATTAAAGTAATTTTCTATTGCTATATGAATTAAACGAGGAATAAGTGTTGATACATGATAACTTCTATAATTCTACTTTGTTGAATTTGGTAGTCTAATAGATGAAGCAACTCTCTATTTTTAATTATTGAAAAAAATCAATTTGGTCAATTTATAATATCAATCTTTTCTCGCTACATTTTGTTCTTATATGTTCTAAATGACATTACAAATTGCAACTTTCTCTTTTGACTTATTTTAATACATGTAGTTAAAAGAACTAAAAAATACTATAAAAAATTCCAATGATCTATATGCTCATACAAACAAACTGCATATACATGAAACTATATGGTTGAGTTTTAAGTATGACTATATATTTTATTTTGAACTCTAATATTTTTATGTCACGCAGAGGCAGAGCTAACTGATGATGAATTAAAAAACCGTTGCTTGAAAAAGCTGGACAGGATTTTAAAAGGTTGTGAAAAAAGCTTTAATGATTTTCCAGCAATGCCAAAATCATATTACAATGAGGAAGAATTTGATGGTGCCAACAGACTAATTAATGAGGAATTGTGCTTTAATAGGCGTTCTCTGACACAGGAACATCACCAATTATTAATGAAATTAACATTCGAGCAGAAATCTGTTTATGATAAATCATATTTGCAGTGAATGAAGATAAAGGAGGGGTATTTTTTTTATATGGTCATGGATGAAGTGGCAAAACTTTTATCTAGAAAATATTGTCTTCTGGCATACGATCTAAAGGCAATATAGTGATAAATGTTGCTTCAAGTGGTATTGCTTCTCTTTTGTTTCCAGGAGGTCGAACTGCTCATTAAAGATTTGTGATCCCTCTAAATCCAACTGAAGATTCAACATGCAATATAAAACAAGGTAGTCCTTTGGCAAAGTTGATTGTGAAGGCAAAATTGATCATTTAGGATGAGGCATCAATGACGCATAAATACTATTCTGCAGCTCTTGATCAAACTTTTAGAGATATTCTAAGATTTAAAGATCCATCAAATTTAGATCGGCCATTTGGAGGTAAACAATTGTTCTTGAAAGTGACTTCAGACAAATCTTGCATGTAATTACAAAAGGTACTATGCAAGAGATTGTTAAAGCAACTCTAAATTCTTCATATTTGTGGCCCCACTGTCAGGTTTTAAAGCTAACAACAAATATGAGATTGCAAGAAAATATAGCTGGTGCTGATTTGGATAATTTAAAATAGTTTTCTGATTGGATTTTGTCAATAAGTGATGAAAATATTGGATGTTCCATTGATGGCATTGAGAAAGTACATATTCTGATTTCTTGAGACATTTCACAGATATAAAATACCTTCAAGAAAGAGCAATTCTTGCACTAACTCTTCAGATGGTGGAATCGGTGAATGATTACATAGTTTCTCTCAACAATAGTCAGGATAAGTCATATTTAAGTTCGAATACAATTTGCATGTCTGATCATGCATTTACATCTTTAGAACATGTATATACACATGAATTCTTAAATAGTATTAAATTTTCAGGTATTCCAAATCACTCTATCACTTTGAAGGTAGGTGTTCCTGTAATATTATTAAGAAATATAGATCAATCGTCCGAATTGTGCAATGGTACAAGATTGATCATCACAAGACTTCAAAATCGGGTAATTGAAGCCAAAGTATTATCAGAAAATATGGCTGGACACAAAGTTTTTATACCAAGAATGACACTTACTCCTTCTGATGCAAGAATCCCTTTTAAGTTCCGAAGAAGACAATTTGCAGTCATTGTATCTTTTGCCATGACCATCAATAAAAGCCAAGGTCAGTCATTATGTAATGTGGGACTATTTTTGAAGAAGCCTGTGTTTTACTCATGGACAACTATACGTTGCACTTTCAAGAGTAACAAGTAGAAAAGGGTTGAAGATCTTATGTTATAATGAAGATGGGAAAATAACAAATAAAAATACAAATGTAGTGTATAAAGAAGTTTTCCGAAATTTAGAGGATAGAAGTTTTTAATAAGTATCAAATGAGCAGCACCAACGATGTAACGACCGGACCGGTTATTTCTCTTTCTATATCCTTGTTCCCCTAAATAAGACTCCACGAATGTGCTTTTATGACTTGTGGGGATGGTTAGCTTATAATTTGGAAGGGTTCGGGTTGAAATCAGAATACTTGATTCCTTAAGGTTGGCTAAAAGGGGGCTAAGTTTGACTTGAATCAACATTTTAAGTAAACGATGTTGGAACCGGGATTTGAATGATTTTGGACTTGGGAGACGCCGATTTTTAAGCGTGTTAGCCCATCACCTTTTAGAACTAGTACCAATTTACTTTTAAGAAGTAGTACCAATTGTTCTTCCCTTGTTATGTCCCTATTTCCTATGCTACCAATTGTTTTTCCCTTGTTATGTCCCTGTTTTTAGTTCTCCTCATCTATCTTCAAGTCCTACTAATCCCTTGCTTAAGTTCATGGTGAACCTCTGTAAGCTTCCTTATTTGTCCTGCTTCCCGGATCGGGTTTTGGATGACCTGGAAGCGTTTCGGCGCTTAATATAGATAGTCGGAACCTTGAAGGTTTTTAAGTTCTTTAAATTTGGTTTGGAGTAGGCTTTGGTGATATCGAGGTCCGTTTGGGATTCCGAGTCTCGGAATAGTTCCAAATGGTGATTTAAGACTTGCACGCAAAATTTTGTGTTATTCCGAGTAGCTTAAGTACGAATTGGTGCATTCGGAGTAAGTTGGAAGAACTTTAAGTTCATAAGTTGAATTGATTTGGTTTGGGGTGTGATTCATAGTTCTGGTGTTGTTTTCCACGTTCTGAGGGTTCGACCAAGTTCGTCTCATGTTTACAAATTTGTTGGTATGTTTGGGCGAGGTCTCGAGGGCTCAATGCACAAATTGAACTTAGACTCAAAAGGGCTGTTGGTGCACCAAATTTGGTGTGCCAGCACTTGCGAGCTATTGGCCGCAGGTGCGACTCATGCAGATGCGTGCATTTGGCTGCAGAAACAGCCTTGGAACATTTGGCCAGTGGTCCGCAGAAGTGAAGAGGTGTGCACAGAAGCGGCCTCGCTTCTGCGATGAAGAGCTGCAGGTGCACGAAGACCGCAAATGCGCTTCGCCTCGGCAGAAGCGGGATTCCGTCCGCAGAAGTGGCCAGCACTGGGCCTGAGGAATTCCGCAGAAGTGGACCTAGTTCCGTAGAAGCGGACCTAGTTCCGTAGAAGCAGTACCGCTGGTGCGGCCCAGGGACCGCAGGTGCGAAAGTTCTGCTGGGCAGAACCTTCATTTAAGTCGGGACTCAGCTATTTTGAGTTCATTTATTGCATTCTTTGGGTGATTTTTAGAGCTCTTAAAGAGGGGTTTTCACTAGCTATTGGGGGTAGTAATTTCTATCCAATGTGAGTTAAATACATATATAATGAGTAGATTTTAACATGTAAATTTGTTAAAATTGTGGGTTTAGATGAAAAACCTAGGTTTTGATAAAAATGGAACTTAACCAAAAAAAATGGTTATGGAACTAAATGAAAATTATATATTTGAGTTCGTGAGGTTAGGATAATAACTTTCTTCAAACATTTCTATAATCCGAGCGCGTGGGCCCAGGGATGAATTTTAGGGATCCTTCAATTGGGGTTGGGTAATCACTCTAATAGTTAGAATATGAACTTTTGAATATTTATTGAAATTTATATAACATTTGACTAGTTTTGGGTTGTTCGGCACCGAGTTGAGGCTATAGAACGAAATTGTGATCGGAAAGTGAGTCTTGAGACAAGGTAAGTCTCTTGTCTAACCTTGTAAGAGGGAATTTTCCCCATAGGTGATTTAAATTAATATTTGCTTCTAATTGTGGGGGCTACGTACGCACGAGGTGACGAGAGTCCGTGCGTAGCTACTATTTATGCTTTTGTCGGGGTAGTTTAGGACCCAAATCATGAATTACTTGTAATATCCGCACCCTACTTGTTAATTTAAGTGCCTAAATTATATTGAACTTGTTAGAGGAATTGTAACCTTGTTATAACGTTTAAGTCAAATGCTTATAAAGTATCTTCTCTTCTTGTGGAGCGGGTCGAACGCCTCAGCAGTAGATAAATGCATTTATGGATCGTGCTGCATGTCCCTCTGCACTGTACACGTTATTGTGGATCGGGCTGTGTGACCTCGGCATAAATCGTGCTTAATAATATTCTGAGCCTAATCAAACTTGGTATTATTTTATGGCATATGGGGTTACACTTATTAATGACGGAAATTTATTTAGAAATTATTAATTTGTGAAAGAATCATTTGCGCCTTCTTGTTAATGAGTTATTATTATCGTTTACATAACTCCTACTTGTTTAGAATTTCTGTATTCATGTTGTTAGCCCATAGTAAGTGTCAAAGTCGTCACTACTTCTTCGAGGTTAGACTAGATACTTACTGGGTACATGTCGTTTATGTACTCACGCTACACTTCTGCACTAATCGTGCAGGATCTACGGCAGGTGCATCTAGTAGTCCTACCCGCGCGCATCCCAGATATCTCGAGGCCTAATGGTGAGCTACTTTCTGAGCCGTTCCGCAACACCTAGAGTTTCTCCTTTATATTTATTTTTGTCTATTCTCATTTCAGACAGTACCTAAAGTTTTGTATAATCTATTAGTGTTCATACACTTGTGACACCAGGTCTTGCACACACACTAGCAGACATATGGTTTTAGATTATTTTATTGTTATAATTGCACTCAGCTGCTTTCTTCTATTTATTTATAAATTTGCAGTTTGTTTACCTTTTAATCAATAAAATTTAATCACTTGAAAATTTATTAAAAGAGAAATAACATGGTTTATGTCATTGTTGGCTTGCCTAGCGGTAACATAGAGTGCCATCACGGCCTATAGGAGCGTTGGATCGTGAAAAATGACAAGTTCAGTGTACATACTCAGTATATAGTTAGTCATACTACAGACAAACATAAAGTTGGATGAGGTAAACATTCTTCTAAATTTAATTTACTTTGATATATCTTGTTATAGCTAAATTATTTTTTAGTCACAGGGAAATAGGTCCCTATGATGATTTTGGACTTGGGCGTATGTTCGGATCGGGTTTTGGATAACCCAGGAGCGTTTTGGTACATAATATTGAAAGTTGGCACATTGAAGGTTTTTCAAGTTCTCTGAATTTGGTTTGGAGTAGGTTTTGGTGTTATCGAGGTCTGTTTGGGAATCCGAGCCCTGGAATAGTTCAGTATGGTGATTTAAGACTTGCACTCAAAATTTGGCATCATTCCGGGTTGATTTGGAAGGAATCGGACGCACAAAAGTGTTCCTAGAAGTTTTTGAGTTTTATAATTCGATTCATGCGTTTTGATATCCGATTCATACTTCTAAATGTTATTTTGGTGTTTCGAGCGTGCAAGCAGGTCCGTATTATATTGTTGGATGTGTGAGTGTTGTTGGATGGGGTCTCAGGGGCCCTAGGTGTGGATCGGATTGGGATCGGACTCGAATTTGTTCTTGGGAGTGCTGGTGCACCAGTTCTGGTGTGCCCGCACCTGCGAGATTTTGGCCGCAAGTGCGAGCTGCTGACCACAGAAGCGGCTTTGAATGAAAGGTCAGTGGCCCATAGAAGCGGAGGATTATCCGCAGAAGCGGCCTCGCTTCTGCTATGAGAGGGCCGTAGGTGCGAGAAGAGGCTGGCCAAACCTTGACCACAGGTGCGACGCCGCTTCCCACAGAAGCGGGAGCCCGTCCGCAGAAGCAAAGTTAGGTGGCCTAGGCTAGGACCACACCTGCAATGGATTTTCCGTAGGTGCGGCACCGCAGATGCGGCCCATGGTCTGCAGAAGCAGGATCGCTGGAGGAAGTGAGGTCTTTTAATGTCAGGACTTAGGCTATTTTGGCTCATTTCTTTCATCTCTTGGGCGATTTTTGAGCTCTTTGAAGAGGGGATTTCACCTAGCTATTGGAGGTAAGTAATTTCTATCCAATGTAAGTTAAATAATGGGTTTAGGTGAAAAATATAGGTTTTGATAAAAATGGGATTTAACCACGAAAATGATTATGGAATTGAGTGAAAATGATATATTTTAGTTCGTGAGGTTATGGGTAACAATTATCTTCGAAAATTTTCGAAATTCGGGCACGTGGACCCGGGGGTGAATTTTAGGAATCTTCCGATTAGGGGTGATAATTATCCTAATAGTTAAATTATGAACTTTTGAGTATATATTGATATAATATTTGGCTAGTTTCAGGTTGTTTGGCACCAAATTGAGGAGTTAGAGCGTATTTGTGATCGAAAGTGAGCTTGAGTATGAGGTAAGTCTCTTGCCTAACCTTGTAAGAGGGAATTCATCCCCTTAGGTGTATTTTCATTGTGAATTACTTGTGTGGAGAGCTGCGTACGTGCTAGGTGAGGAGAGTCCGTGCACAGCTATATTCCAGGAGATGTGAGGTAGTCTTAGATTTACATCATGCTTTAATTGTACTATCATGTTTGTTGTGCATATTAATTATCTTAAATAGAGGTGAGACTAGAGATTTTTAAGTTGAAAACTTCCAAGTTTGATTTCTTATTTCGGGAAATAATTGAAGAATACTTAATAACTCTAAGAAATCCATGTTATCTCGCGTCGCAAGTACTTCCGTGAGCGAGGTAAACTTCTCTAATCTCATGAGAGCGGGCCCTTTCCCTCGGCAGTTTAATAGATGCATCTATGGTTCGTGTCGTTCGACCCTCAGCAATGCACACAGTATATTTTGGATCAGGTCATACGACCTTGGCATAAATCGTGCATGATATTACTGGGAGCCCGTTTACACTTGATATTATGTTATTGCTTGAGAGGTTATAACTTATCTGATGACCGAAATTTATTTGGAACTAGTATATGTTAGACAAGGATTTTGGAATTTACTATAAGTTAGAGAACCATTTATTTACTGCTTGCTATCGTGTTATTCTTATTATTCACATATTCCATGCCTATTTAACATTTCTGTATATTATTATTGGTCCATAGTAAGTGTTGATGTTGATCCCTCGTCACTAATTCTTTTATGTTAGACTGGATACTTACTAGGTACATGTTGTTTAGGTACTCACGCTACACTTCTGCACTAATCGTGTAGGATCTAAGGTAGGTGCATCTGATGTCCATTCAGACGCACACCCCCGATACCCTGAGGCTTAGTGGTGAGCTGCTTCCGAGTCTGTTTTGCAGCATCCAGAGTCTCTCTTTTACATTTTCTTTTTGTCTACTCTATTTCAGACAGTAGTTTAGTGTTTTATATATTCTACAAGTAGCTCATACACTTGTGACACCAGGTATTGAAAAATATGCTAGTAGACATTTGAAGGATTTTGAGTGTTTAACATTGTTGACTTGCCTAGCGGCGACGTTGGGCGCCAGCACGGCCTATAGGAGAAATTAGGTCGTGACAATATGGTATCAGAGCCCTAGGTTCACGTAGGTCTCACAAGTTATCAGCAAGCCTAATAGAGTCTTGCGGATTAGTACAGAGACGTCCGTACTTATCTTCAAGAGGCTATAGGGTGTTAGGAAACTACTTTTTCTTCATCTCCTATCATTTAGTTGAAGTTATGCTAAGTATATTTCTCTTATTATCTCACAGATGGTGAGAAGGCGCGTGGCAGATATACCCGACCATGGAAGAGCTGCTCCCCCTGTTGCTAGAGGCTGAGGTAGAGGTCGAGGGAGGGCTCCAGCTCGTGGTAGGGGACGAGGATGTACCAGAGTTGCTCTAATCGTGCCACCAATGGATCTTATGGAGGATCTTGCTATTGAGGAGCAGGGCGAGGTGCCTGCAGCAGAGCCAGCCCCAGCAAATTTCATGTCCGCACCAAGATTCTAGGAGGTCATGGGCCGTATGATGTGGTTCATGGATTCTATGACTCATGCTGGTTTATTTCCAGTAAACCCAGCCACATCTCAGGCGGGAGGGGAGCACAGACCCCTATCGCTCAGGCTCCAGGACATGCAGCTGTCGTATATCAGACCCTAGGCGCACTACCCCTGGGCGGAGCTCAGCCAGTTGCAGCAGCTATACTTGAGCCCAGACCATCTGCGGCCGGCGAGCCACAGAAGCTATTGGACAGATGGACCAGGCTACACCCTCCTATCTTTGGAGGTGAGCGACATGAGGACCCCCCGGACTTTATTGATCAGTGCAGGGACAAAATGCACAACATGAGGATATTGGAGTCCCACGAGGTGGACTTTACCACCTTTCAGCTAGAAGGCATGGCCCGTAGATGGTGCCAGTTCTATCTCGGCAGGCCAGCAGGTTCTTCTCCCTTTACTTGGGACCAGTTCACACGTATCTTTCTAGATAGGTATATTCCAGCCTCTTAGAGGGAGGAGTTGTGATTTCAGTTCGAGCAGCTCCAACAGGGTCAGATGTTAGTGACCGACTATGAGGCCAGATTTTCTGAGTTATCTCGCCATGCACTTATGATACTTCACACCGATGCAGAGAAAGTGCGGAGGTTTGTTGCAGGTTTGCACTTTGGAATCCAGGCCACTATGGCCCGAGAGGTTCAGATGGGGACTTCTTTTGAGCTAGACATGGAAATAGCTCGGAGGATCGAGGGTGTTCATCAGCAGACCCGAGAGCAGGTGTCGAGGGAATGACAATTCTATTATTATGGAGGGTTCAATGTTGCTCCGTCTGGTGGCAGGGGTCAGTTCGAGAGAGGTTAGTCTAGCAGGCCCACATATCCAGCACCGCCGCCTTCTCGGGGTGCTCTAGTGCAACCCTATTTGAGTGTCATACCAGAGAGGTCCTACTGCCCACCAGCTATTTAGGTACGTTTCTAGACTCGTTCGAGGACGAACATTTGTTTAAGAAGGGGAGGATGTAACGACCCGGACGGTCGATTTGAGAGTTGTATCCTCGTTCCCCCATTTACTGCTCATTGTATGCTTTATAGTTGTTATATGACTTGCCGGGGAAGTTGGTTGGGGTCTGGAGAGGTTTCGGAATGAGTTGAGACACTTAGTCTCAAGGTTAAAAACTTAAGTTGAAATGGTTGACCAGATGTTGACTTATGTGTAAATGGCTCCGAAATGGAGTTTTGATGGTTCCATTAACTTTGTCGGGTGATTTTGGACTTAGGAGTGTGTTCGGATTTTGATTTGGAGGTATATAGTTGAATTAGGCTTGAAATGGCGAAAGTTAAAAACTTGGAAGTTTGACCGAGAGTGGACTTTGTGGCTACCGGGCTCGGATTGGGGTTTCGGGAGTTGGAGTAGGTCCGCGGTGTCATTTATGACTTGTGTGCAAAATTTGAGTTCAATCGGACGTGATTTGATAGGTTTAGGCATCGAATGTAGAAGTTGGAAATTCAAAAGTTCATTAGGCTTGAATCGATGCGCAATTCATGATTTTAGCGTTGTTTGATGTGATTTGAAGGTTCAACTAAGTTCCTATGATGTTTTGGGACTTGTTGGTAAGTTTTTTTGAGGTCTCGGGGAGCTCTGGTGAGTTTCGGATGGTTAACGGAGCAATTTTGGACTTGGTGTTATGACTGAAGATTTTCTGGTGTCTCTACCTGGTTTCCTTATACGTGATCGCGTAGGCTTCTTTGGGACAGTGGTGATTTTGCTCTATGCGTTCGCGAAATGGGGTGCACGATCGCATAGGTTTCCCAGGAAGTGCATTGCGTACGCATGGGCATAGTCGCGTTCGCAGAGAGGAGAGGAGGCAGCTAGTTCACTCGCGATTGTGCTTCGCGATCTCGTGAGAGTGGATGCGATCGCGTAGGTCTGAAGAAGCAGAGGTTCGCGTTCGCGTGGAGGAATCCGCGTTCACGTAAGGTTAATTTCTGATAGCAGTATTTTTGTGCTTCGCGAGCGTGTGTGATTTTCCGCGATCGCGATAAAGGACGACTAGGCAGAAACTTAATTATTTCAAAACGAGGGTTTGAGTTCATTTTCACAATTTGATTTTGGGAGCTCGGTGAGAGGCGATTCTTGGAGAGATTTTCAAGTGGGCGATTAGGGTAAGTGATTGTTACTTTGTTTTGGTCAAATCCCATGATTATGTCTTTGATTTCATCATTTAATTAGTGATTTGGGGTGGAAAATTAGCGAACAATGGAGGAAAGTTCTTAGGCCAAATTTTCATAATTTGATCGAGATTTTGGTATCGAATTTGAGAAATTTTGGTATAGGTGGACTCGTGGTTGAATGAACTTCTGGAATTTGTGACTTTTGTTGGATTCCAAGACATGAGCCCGGAGGGCCGACTTTTTAGTTGACTTTTTGACTTTTGATTAATAACTTAATATTTTCTTATGGAATTGATTCCTTTAGTTCGTGTTGATTGTGTCAAACTGTTTGTGGCTAGATTCGAGGCATTTGGGGGCCGATTCAAGAGGAAAGGGCCTGTTGGAATAGGGATTTGCACGGTTTGAGGTAAGTAACACTTCTAAGCTTGGTTCTGAGGGTATAAAACCCCGAATTTTGTGCTATGTGATTTATGTTGAGGTGACGCATATGCTAGGTGACGGGCGTGTGGGCGTGCACCGTAGAAATTATGATTTAGTCGATTACCTGGAACTGTGTAGCTATTCTATATGAATATTTGTTGTACTCTATGTGTTAGAGCACTTGAGCTATGATCCATGCTAGAAATCATGTTTAGGCTATATGCTGGTACTATTGGAACCTACAGTGGTCGTCCTTGCTGTTGAGTTATCGGTTTAATTGCAGTCGTGTACTCAGTCAGATTCATCATTACGTGTCATATCTTAGTCTCTTTTATTGTATATGATCACATCTCGTATCATTGATTATGGCTACTTAGCATGAGTGTTGTGTCCCCAAGAGACTGGAGAGATTAGTGACTGAGTTTGGGCCTGAGTGTCGTGTTGTGAGTGATATCTATATATATATGAGGATCGGGTCGCACGCTGCAACAAGCCTTATGGTTATATATATATGTGGG
>MCJB01005513.1:87229-149956 GCA_002018475.1 Nicotiana obtusifolia
GGGGGGGGGGGGGATCGGGTTTCACACTTGGCATATTTCATCAGTGCTAAACTTAACTTATGAACCTTGACGCATGCCTACTTTTCTATATTATTAAACTTTATATCTTTATAGTATTGTTTGAGCTCGTCACTGTCTTCAGACCACAGGTTATATTTGTTGCTTATTGAGTTGGTTGTACTCACACTACACCATGCACCTCGTGCGCAGATCCAGGTGCTTCCGGTCGCGACGGCTGCTGATTTGCAGAGTCTAGACCTTCGGAGATCATCGAGGTAGCTGCTTGGCATTTGCAGACCTTGACTCTCATCCCTTATCTTTCAGTTTATTTATTTAGTTTTTACTTTCTAGACAGTGTACCAGACCTTGTCATTTTGTAGATGCTCATGTACTTAGTGACACCCTGGTTTTGGGAAGAATTATGCATTGAGTTATGATTTCCTATTATGTTTTTGAGAGATTTTCCTTTATTTAAACTGTCTTAGTATCTTTTAAAGATTTAAGTGTTCGAAATGTCTGAATAGTTGGTTTGCCTAGTACCTTGGTGGGCGCCATCACGACGGGTTGGTTTTGGGTCGTGACAAGTTGGTTTCAGAGCCTAGGTTACATAGGTCTCACGAGTCATGAGCAGGTTTAGTAGAGTCTTGCGGATCGGTACGGAAACGTTTGTGCTTATCTTCGAGAGGCTGCCGAACCCTTAGAAAATTTTTATATTCTTGTATTATTGTCGTGCAGATTTGTTGATTTCGAGAATTAAACTTCTGTTATCCTATTCTCTCACAGATGGTGAAGACACGTGCTACCGGTCAGGACGGACAGCCAACAGTACCACCAGCTAGGGCCACGAGAGGCCAAGGCCGTGGTAGGGGAAGAGGTGCAGCTCGTACGGCAGCTAGGGCAGCACCTGCAGACCTACTAGTTGCTCCAGCTCATGAGCAAGTTCAGTGTGGTTGAGCCGGTGGGACCAGCTCAAACACTAGCTATGCGTATTGTGATTCCAAGCCTTCATGAGGCTCTGGCCTAGATATTGACTGTTTGCACTGACCTTGCTTAGGCAGTCTCAGTTCCGGCCGCAGCAGCCACTTCCCAGGCCGGGGGAGGCACTCCGACTCCAGTCGCCCGTACTCCAGAGCAGGTGATGCAGGGACTTCATACACCGGGAGTACTACTAGCCCAGCTAGTTGCAGTTGCTCAGGCACAGGTGGGTTTCGTTATGACTGATGATAAGTAGAGAAGACTAGAGAGATTTGGGAGGCTCCAACCTCCATCATATAGTGGGGCTGAGTCTGAGGATGCCTAGGACTTCTTAGATAGGTGGCAACGGATTCTTCACACTACAGGTTTCTGAAGACCAGTGGGGTCTCATTCACTATTTTTCAGTTTACTGGGGCTGCCTTCAGATGGTGGGAGGCTTATGAGAGGTGCAGGCCGGTCGGTGCAGCACCACTTACATGACAAGAGTTCTTTGTTCTCTTCTTGGAGAAGTTCGTGCCACAGTCCCGCAGGAAAGAGCTGCGCAGACAGTTTGAGCAGCTACGTCAGGATGGCATGTCTGTGATCCAGTACGAGATGAGGTTTTTAGAGTTGGATCGTCACGTAGTTTGGTTGGTTCCCACTGATAGGGAGAGGATTAGGAGGTTCATTTATGGCCTCACATATCAGCTGCAGTTGCTTGTGACTCGGGAGAGAGTATCTGGTGCTACTTTGGACGAGGTGGTTGATATTGCTCGGCAGATAGAGATGGTCATAGTCAGGAGCGTGAGGAGAGGGAGGCCAAGAGGCCTTGAGGTCCGGGTGGTCGCGGTGGTGTTCATTTTGGGGGACAGTCTTACCACAGCAGGGGTCGTCCTATAGGCCCACTCAGATGGCTCGTCCAGTTCACCATGGTGCATCATCTAGCCATAGTTCATACAGTGCCCATCCGGACTAGTCATCTCTCAGTGCTCTACCAGCTCGGAGTTCGTCCCATGCTCCTTCAGTTCAAGGTTCATCTGCACCGCATTTTTCTAGCTGGTATTCTGGTTCTCGGGGCTCGATCCAATCCCCACCACCATTGTCGGATTGGGGTTGCTACAAGTGTGCAGAGCTTAGTCATCAAGCGGTAATGTCCCCGCCTCTTGGGAGGCCCAGTCCAGTAGAGGAGCCAGACTATGATTTCAGCACCAGTTACATCACCACCCGCCCGGCCAGCTCGGGCTGGGGCTCAGGCAGCTAAGGGTCACCCTAGAGGGGGAGGATGATCAGGTGGCGGTCGGGCTCGAGTTCTATGTTATTCCTGCCAGGCCAGATGTCGTTGCTTCGGACATATTGATCACATGTATTATATTAGTATGCCACTGGGATACTTCTGTATTGTTTGACCCTGGCTCCACTTATTCGTATGTATCATCGTATTTCACTTGTTATCTAGCTATGCCATGTGAGTCCATAGTCTCATCTGTTCATTTATCTATGCTGGTACTATTGTTATTACCGTATATATCAGTAGTGAGTAGTGACTATTGGGGGATGGGAGACTAGAGTTGATCTCTTATTGCTTAGTATGGTTGATTTCGACGTGATCTTCGGTATGGACTGGTTGTCTCTATGTCATTCTATTCTGGACTGTCACGCTAAGACTGTGACGTTGGCGATGTCGAATTTGCCAAGGATCGAGTGGAGAGGTTCTCTAGATTATATTCCCAGCAGAGTGATTTCTTAATTGAAGGCCCAACGATGGTTGAGAAGGGATTTCTTTCATATTTGGCCTTTGTGAGGGATGTTAGTGCTGATACTCCCACTATTTACTCTGTTTCGGTGGTGCGAGACTTTCCGAATGTGTTTTCTAAAGACCTGCAGGGCATGCCGCCTGACAGGGATATTAGCTTTGGTATTGACTTGGTAGCGGGCACTCAGCCCATTTCTATTCCTCCGTATCGTATGGCACCAACTGAGTTGAAGGAATTGAAAGAGCTTCTTCAGGAACTTCATGATAAGGGGTATATTAGGCCTAGTGTGTCGCCTTGGGGTTCACCCGTTCTATTTGTGAAGAAGAAGGATGGTACTATGCGGATGTGCATCACTATAGGCAGTTGAACAAAGTTACAATCAAGAACAATTATCCTTTGTCGCGCATTGATGATCTATTTGACCAGCTTCAGGGAGCGAGGGTGTTCTCTAAGATTAATTTGAGGTCTGGGTATCACCAGTTGAAGATTCGGGACTCGGATACTCTAAAGACAGCATTCAAGACCCGTTATGGTCATTATGAGTTCCTTGTGATCTTTTGGGCTGACCAACGCCCCAGCAGCATTCATGCTTCTGATGAACAATGTATTTCAGCCTTATCTCGACTTGTTTCTCATAGTATTCATTGATGATATCCTGTTGTACTCTCGTAGCCAGGAGGAGCATGCCCAACATTTGAGGATTGTGTTGCAGTGGTTGAGGGAGGAGAAACTTTGTGCCAATTTCTCCAAGTGCGAGTTCTGCCTTAGTTTGGTGGCGTTCTTGGGGCACGTGGTGTCCAGTGAGGGGATTCAGGTGGATCCAAAGAAGATAGAGGTGGTTCAGAGTTGGCCAGGCCGTCCTCAGCTATGGAGATTCGGAGCTTTCTCGGCTTGGCCGGTTATTATCGTCATTTTGTGGAGGGTTTATCGTCTATTACATCACCTTTGACCAAATTGACCCAAAAGGGTGCTACTTTCAGGTGGTCGGATGAGTGTAAAGAGAGCTTTCAGAAGCTCAAGACTGCCTTGACCACAACTCCAGTTATAGTTTTGCCTTCAGCTTCAAGCTCTTATACCGTGTATTTTGATGCTTCTCAGATTGGTATTGGGTGTGTCTTGATGTAGGAGGATAGAATGATTGCTTATACTTCACATCAGTTGAAGCCTCATGAGAAGAACTACCCTGTTCATGATTTGGAGTTGGCTGTCATCGTTCATGCATTGAAGATTTGGAGGCATTATCTCTACGGTGTGTCTTATGAGGTATTTACAGATCATCAGAGCCTATGGCACTTGTTCAAACAAAAGGATCTAAATTTGAGGCAGCGGAGATGGTTGGAACTGCTAAAGGACTATGATATTATTATTTTGTACCATCCCAGGAAGGCCAATGTGGTGGCCGATGCCTTAAGTAGAAAGGCGGCGAGTATGGGTAGCCTTGCCTTCATTCCTGTTGGTGAGAGATCTCTTACAGTTGATGTTCAGGCCTTGGCCAACCAATTCGCGAGATTAGATGTTTCGGAGCACAGCGGGGTTCTAGCTTGTGTGGTTTCTCGGTCTTCCTTATATGATCGCATCAGAGAGCACCAGTATGATGATCCTTATTTGCTTGTCCTTAAGAACACGGTTCAGCACGGTGATGCCGAAGACGTTACTATCGGGGATTATGGGGTGGTGACGATGCAGGGTCGGATTTGTGTGCCCAATGTAGATGGGCTACGTGAGCTGATTCTTGAGAAGGCCCACAGTTCGCGGTATTCCATTAATCTAGGTGCAGCAAAGATGTACCAGGACTTGAGGCAGCACTATTAGTGGAGAAGAATGAAGAAGGATATAGTGGGGTTTATAGCTTGGTGCCTTAACTGTCAACAGGTGAAGTATGAGCATCAGAGACCGGATGGATTGCTTCAAAGGCTAGAGATTCCATAATGGAAATGGGAGCGTATCACCATGGATTTTGTAATTGGGCTCCCACGGATTTTGAGGAAGTTTGATGCTATTTGGGTAATTGTGGATCGGCTGACCAAGTTTGCGCACTTCATCCCAGTTGTGACTACTTATTCTTCAGAGCAATTGGTTGACATTTACATCCGCGAGATTGTTCACCTTCACGGTATGCCAGTGTCCATCATTTCAGATCGAGGCACGCAGTTTACATCGTAGTTTTGGAGAGTACTGCAGTTAGAGTTGGGCACCCAGGTTGAGTTGAACACAATATTTCACCTTCAGACAGACGGATAGTCTGATTGCACTATTCAGATATTGAAGGACATGCTACGTGCTTGTGTCATTGATTTCAGGGGTTCTTAGGATCAGTTTTGACCGCTCGCAGAGTTGGCCTACAACAATAGCTACCAGTCGAGCATTCAGATGGCTCTGTATGAGGCTTTGTATGGGAGACGGTGTCCATCTCTGGTGGGTTGGTTTGAGCGAGGTGAGGCTAGGATATTGGGTACTGACTTGGTTCAGGATGCATTAGGCAAGGTTAAATTGATTCAGGATCGGCTTCACACAGCATAGTCTAGACAGAAGAGTTACGCTGATCGGAAGGTTCGTGATGCATGGTTGGCGAGAAGGTACTGCTCAAGGTTTCACCCATGAAGTGTGTTATGAGGTTCGAGAAGAAGGGCAAGTTGAGCCCTCGATATATTGGACCGTTTGAAGTACTTTAGAGGATTTGAGAGGTGGCTTACAAGATTGCATTGCCGCCTAGCCTGTCGAGTGTGCATCTAGTATTTCATGTTTCTATGCTCCGGAAGTATGCCTGCGATCCGTCTCATGTTTTGTATTTTAGCACGGTTCAGTTGGATGGTGATTTGACTTATGATGAGGAGCCGGTGGTCATTTTGGATCAGGTTTGAAAGTTAAGGTCAAAGGACATAACTTCAGTGAAGGTGCAGTGGAGAGGTCAGCCAGCTACGGAGACCACTTGGGAGACCGAGCTGGAGATGGGAGCAGATATCCACACCTATTTGAGACTCAAGGTATGTTTCTACACTCGTTCGAGGACGAACGTAGGGGAGGATGTAACGACCCAGCCAGTTGATTTGAGAGTTGTAGCCTCGTTCCCCCGTTTACTACTCATTGTATGCTTTACAGTTGCTATATGACTTTCCGGGGTATTTGGTTGGGGTCTGGAGAGGTTTCGGAATGAGTTGAGATACTTAGTCTCAAGGTTGAAAGCTTAAGTTGAAATGGTTGACCAGATGTTGACTTATGTGTAAACGGCTCCAAAATGGAGTTTTGATGATTTCGTTCACTCTGTCAGGTGATTTTTGACTTAGGATGTGTTCGGGTTTTGATTTGGAGGTCCATAGTTGAATTACGCTTGAAATGACGAAAGTCGAAAATTTGGAAGTTTGACTGAGAGTGGAATTTGTGGTTACCGGGCTCGGATTTGGGTTCCGAGAGTTGGAGTAGGTCCATGGTGTCATTTGTGACTTGTGTGTAAAATTTGAGGTCAATCAGACGTGATTTGATAGGTTTCGGCATTGAATGTAGAAGTTGGAAGTTTAAAAGTTCATTAGGCTTGAATTAGTGCACGATTCATGGTTTTAGCGTTGCTTGATGTGATTTGAAGGATCGACTAAGTTTGTATGATATTTTAGGACTTTTTGGTATGTTTGGTTGAGGTCTCGGGGGCCTCAGGTGAGTTTCGGATGGTTAACGGAGCAATTTTGGACTTAGTGTTATGGTTGAAGATTTTCTGGTGTCTGTACCTGGTTTTCTTATACGCGATCGCATGGACAGGTCCGCGATTGCGTAGGCTCTTTTGGAGCAGTGGTGATTTTACTCTATGCATTCGCGAGATGGGGTGCACGATTACGTAGGTTTCCCATGCAGTGCATAGCAAACGCGTGGTCCTAGCCGCATTCGTGAAGAGGAGAGGAGGCTGCTGGTTCACTCACGATTGTGCTTCGCGATCGCGTGAGGGTGGATGTGATCGCATAGGTCCGAAGAAGCAGAGGTTCACGTTCGCATGAAGGACTCTGCGTTCGCGTAAGGTTAATTCATGGTAGCAGCATTTTTGTGCTTCGCCATCGCGTGGGATTTGCCGCTATCACGATGAAGGAAGACTAGGCAGAAACTTAAATATTTCAAAACGAGGGTTTGAGTTCATTTTCACAATTTGATTTTGGGAGCTCGGTGAGAGGCGATTCTTGGAGAGATTTCCAAGTGGGTGATTGGGGTAAGTGATTCTTACTTAGTTTTGATTAAATTCCATGTTTATGTCTTTGATTTCATCATTTATTTAGTGATTTGGGGTGGAAAATTAGGGGAAAATGGAGGAAAGTTGTTACCCCAAATTTGGAGGATTTGATCGAGATTTTGGTATCATATTTGAGAAATTTTTGTATGGTAGACTAGTGGTTGAATGGGCTTCCGCATTTTATGTCTTTGTTGGATTATGAGACGTGGCCCGTGGGGTCGACTTTTGAGTTGACTTTTTGACTTTTGATTAATAACTTAGTATTTTCTTATGGAATTGATTCCTTTAGCTCGTGTTGAATGTGTCGAAATGTTTGTGGCTAGATTTGAGGCATTTGGAGGCTGATTCGTGAGGCAAGAGCGTGTTGGAATAGGGATTTGCACGATTTGAGGTAAGTAACACTTCTAAGCTTGATTCTGAGGGTATGAAACCTCGAATTTCATACTATGTGATTTATGTTGAGGTAACGCGCATGTTAGGTGACGCACGTGTAGGCGTGCACCGTAAAAATTATGATTTAGTTGATTCCCTGGAACTGTGTAGCTATTCCATATGAATATTCTGTTGTACTCTCTGTGTTAGAGCACTTCAGCTGTGATCCATACTAGAAATCATGTTTAGGCTATATGCTGGTACAATTGGGACCCACAGTGGTGGTCCTTGCTGTTGAGTTATCTGTTTAATTGCAATCGTGTACTCAGTCAGATTCATCATTACGTGTCATATTTCAGTCTCTGTTATCGTATATTATCACATCTTGTATCATTAATTAGGGCTGCTTAGCATGAGCGTTGTGAGCCCGAGAGATTAGAGAGATTAGTGACTGAGTTGGGGCCTTATTGCCGTGCTGTGAGTGATATCTATATATATGACGATCGGGTTGCACGCCGCAACAAGCCTTATGACTATATATATATGTGTGTGCGTGTGTTTGTGGGGATCGGGTTGCATGCCGCAACAAGCCTTATGGCTATATATATATTTTTTTTTTGGGGGGGGGAGGGGGGAGATCGGGCTGCACGCCACAGCAGGTATCGTACAGTGCTGAGTGACTGAGCGTGACGAGCGAGAATTTAGACGGGCGAATTGAGTGCTCTGAGAGTGTGAGTACTTGGGATTTCACTGTGTTGCATCACATACAGTTCTCACATTGACATGTAGCTATAGAGACGTCATACTCTTCTTATCAGTCGAACTTGGCATATTTCATCAGTGCTAAACTTAACTGTTGAACCTAGAAGCATGCCTACTTTTCTGTATTGTTAAACTCTATATCTTTACTGTATTGTTTAAGCTCGCCACTGTTTTCAGACCACAGGTTAGATTTTTTACTTATTGAGTTGGTTGTACTCACGTTATACCCTGCACCTCGTGTGCAGATCCAGGTGCTTCCGGTCGTGGCTGCTGCTGATTTGCGGAGTCCAGACCTTCGGAGATCATCAATATAGCTGCTTGGCGTTCGCAGACCTTGACTCTCCTTCCTTATCTTTCAGTTTATTTATTCAGTTTTTACTTTCTAGACAGTGTACCAGACCTTGTCATTTCGTATGTGCTCATGTATTCAGTGACACCCCAATTTTCAGAAGAATTTATGTATTGAGTTATTATTTCCTATTCTGTTTTTAAGAAATTTTCCTTTATTTAAATTGTCTTAGTATCTTTTAAAAATTTATGTGTTGGAAATATTTGAATAGTCAATTTTTCAAGTATCTTGATAGGTGCCATCACGATGGGTTGATTTTTGGGTCAGTGACACTGCAGTAATCTAACAGATAATTGCACGACTCATCTGTGCTTGCTAGAGGGCCATCTTAAGATACATATGTTAAAAACTAGCGAAATAATATAGCTGTCTACACCATTCACACCACATGTTGAAACAAGAAACTTGAACACATTGGAATCAGGGCCACTATCATTTGGTGTAGTGGTAAAAATGCATTTATTTGATTTGTCATTTTCAATGATTGCAGCCTTAGAAACTGCTCATGTATAGTAATCTCTATTGTTTCCTTTAGGATCTGATGGAACTTTAGATTCTTAGAGTTTAAGGTAAGTTCCATCACAAATTCACAATCAATTTCTAAAGTTATAAGTATATTGCCATCTTCACTTTGTCAGCACCTAAATATGGTCTGTCATAAATGCATTTATTTGGAAGAAGTCTGCGCTAACTCACAAATTCGAAGTTTGGTGTTTGTAGAGTTTAGTTATTTTTCTTGCGTTGAATTATTTTATGATCCACATAGTAAGAAACTTAAACTTCTTTTTTTAAGTGGAAATTTTTGTGATACATTGTAGAAACTTCTCTTTTTATAATCTGATAGAATTAGTATCTACGTGATTAAAACTCACAAAAAATTATAATTTTCAATGTGAAGCTCAATTTTTTGCGTCAATGTGCTGCAAAGGGAACCAAGTGATGCGAAATTTGTGTGCTATATTGAGCTGCAACTATAGACGATGTGTATATGAACTGGAAATGAATTTTGGAAAATCTATTTTAGCTTTTGGCTTATTACAGTTACCCAACCGTCTCTGCTAATCATGTTTATGTGCATAAATATTGGTGGTCCCTAGCATAGATACAATCCTAGGAAATTCATATATTTATTTTTGATTTAATTCTTTTGAATGTGATCGCTAAATTTAGTCTACAATAAAGATCTGTTTCTACTATATCATTTTTTCCTTTGAAATAATTAGCGCACCGCGAGATTACGTATACAACTAACTGTTAATTAGACAAACTTATTCCATATACCTATATTTAACTATGTATTCATTTCTATTTGTTTTATGTTGTAAAAATTGATCCGTAAAATAGTCAAATTAATGGCTAGAAAAAAAGATGTGTAAGAATTAAGGACCACTACGGGGTCTATAAACTTTCTACAGCAAAGTTTTGGCTGGGAACACCATCAAATTTTTTAACAAAGGAACTTAAGCACTATGCACAAGTCCTGCAATTTTTTTTAACAATGTCTCAGAAAACAAAGAAATTTTATGTACTATTCATTAATCTATTCGTATTGAGTATAATATTATTGCGCCGGAAAAGCAACAGTTAACAGTACTGTTGCTTTAGATCGATAGAATATGTTAAAGTAGAAGATGGAACTAACTTTAATTACCAAAAAATAATGAAGAACCGGCCATAGACAATTATGAAATAATGGCAGTATGGTTCCCTAATAAGAGATCTAAGAAAATGGTTGTTTTTTCAATTGAGACAGCAAAAACAGAAGGGCACCCAATCTTCCTGCATGTGATTAGCATTATTATTCAAATCTGAACATAGAAATGTTAATTAGAAAATGAAAGCACCTCTGTTTAACTAAGAAATTTTTTGTAACGTGCAATGTTGGGAAAAGAAAAACCAAAAGAAAGTAATGCAAAAGAGAATTAATGTTAATAAAGTAGCATCTTTCCCTCTTTGGTATGTACAATGTAGGTGGCCTCTTTTATTAGCATAAAATAACTAAAAAGAGAGCTGTCTCAAACTGCGGACGGCATGCCAAACTGTCCTGTCAAAAAGGAAAATAGAAAATAGAAAATAGTAAAAGTACAGCTAAAGTACGTAGATGAGATATTGTGATGTATATAGCTCCCCTTTCTCTTTGCTCATAGATTTTAGCTACTTTTAAAAAAAAGTTATTTGTACTTAAAATTTGATCAATTTTTGAAAAATATTATAATTTTTTTTTTCAAGTTTCCAAAAACTGCTGTGAATTTTTTTCTTTTACTCGTAAAATTTTAATTTTTTCAAATAAAATACATTTTTAAACATCACTTCAACTTCAAGTTTTAACCAAAACTATGTTCAAACGCTAACATAGTTTCTAGCTCAAGCAACTGTAATCTTGATCAAATGTTCCTGCACGAGAAGAAAAAAGAAGCCGATAGCTGTGTTGGAAAAATAAGCTAGAAGTCATCTTAATTAGTACTTAATTTAATTTATTTCAAGTATGCACTAAATGAGTTTCTCGAGAATAATTATGAAATAGTCATGCAGTCACATATAATTAACCTTATTGAAACCAATTAAGGCTAATGGTAGCTATAACTAACGGCCAGTCACTTCATAAAAATTAGATAAAACTTACAAAGATTGATGCACATACACACAAACTTACTAGATGACAAAGCACGAAAAAGGGTACACTAAGATAGGAAACTAACCAAAAATCCTTTTGAGTTTTGTCCAACTAAAACTTGTATCAATCAAAGACGGGATCTTGAAAATGATGGATTAATCTGAAGCTGGAATCCATACAACAAGTGTCTGGAGGATTTGCTTATTGTTGGATGTCGTAATCTATAATAGGATGCGCCAACAACCAATGAAATGAGTGGAAAGTGTAGTAAACCGATCAAGGTTCAAGACTAACAAAGACGCAAACTAAGATGATTTTAAGAAGAAAAATTATTTAAGTTTTAATGGATAGAATTATATGATATTTTTGTATTTGTTGGAGACAATAAATATCTGATAGAATATTTGATGAGTCGTTGATTTGGATACTACCGTTATTAGAAAAAAAAGAAGAAGAAGACAATCCACAATTTGATTTCTGTTGGTGCATGCTTAAAAAGAGAGAAGAGCTCCACTATTTTAAGCTTAAAAAGAAAAACTAGAGATGTCTGCATCGATTATTGAGATAAAACCGTGTTTCTTTTGGCATCAACAAGTCAAATATAACTGCTTAAAAAGAAAATCAGCAAATCTTCATGATCTCAACTTTGCATTTGAATTGATTGGTTTCTTTTTGGATCATTGTGGAAGGCACTGAGACTGTGAGCTAGACATGTCTCTGTTACTAAATACTACAATAAATATAATTTTTAACCAAGTAATTATTAGCTATAACAGAAAATTCATCTTTAATTGCTCATGTTCTGTGACAAAAATTATATTTCATACTTAAATGTGTGAGGTACATACTTTTAGTGACGAAATACAAATTTCAAATAAAAAATTTTGTCTACTAAAATTTTCCACCAAAAATAAATTGGCACCAATTATTAAGTAGCATTAGCCATAAGATTAATGTTATTGGTGACAAAATAATTTTATCACTAATGTTATAGATAATTGGTGACAGATAATTATTCGTCTTAAAATTTGTTGCATTTTGGCTACCAAATATTATCGTCATTAAATATTTTATATTTTTTGTGACCATAATTTTTGTCCCTAGTAGCATAAATAATTAGTGACAACCATCGTATCGTCATTATTTCACCTATGAGATTATTAGGTACCATAGAAAGTTCGTCACTAATTATTGACCTTTTAGGACAAAAGTTACAGTTGTACTTAAATCCACAAGTCACATACTTTAGTGACGAAATATATATTTCGTAGCAAAAATTTTATCTACTAAAGTTTTTCGCTAAAGAGATGGATTATCGGTACTTATTTAGTAGCATTAGCCACAATATCATTATAAAACGTTTCAGGATTTACAACTAACCAATTCATTGCGGATTCATTTCAGGAATTATTTTTATAGATACGTTTATAACAATAATTTCAAAAAGTTTGTAGCATATTTTCTTGTTAATTTCATTGTGGTTTTTATAATATATCTATACTATTATAAAAATTAAAAAAAATTAAAATAAAATATTGATCGACTTTTTGCTATTTCATAACTAAATTTTATGTTCTCAAAGTTGTAATTATATCGATTTTTTTTTTTTTTACTTATGTTAGAAATTGTTATGAATGCATTTATATCTTAAAGATAATTTCATTCCTTCATGAAAAGATATTTTCCTTTTCTATTGGTGTTTAGGTATATTTTTAGGAGAACAAGTTTTAATTCTCTTTTTGCAAAATATGTGATCCTTTTTTGCTCATTTAAATCTAGAATTTTATAACTAGAAATAAATTGATTATCCTCAAGAAAAAGTGATATTGGAATATCGGTGTCAGATTATTGGATTAATAGTTCAAAAATAATTTAATATTATTTAACTATTGAATTATCGGTTCGGACTTTGATTTGCCAAATTTTATTAACGGTTTAATTGATAATCCAATAAACTTTATTAAAATTATTATTTTACCCTTAAATATATAAAGCACCTTAGGACTCGATTGTTTTAAACTTTCTGATTTCTCAATCTTCATTCTTCAATTCAAATTTTCTAGTTTAAAACTTTTAAAGAATTAATTTTTCAAATATTTAGTTAAACATGTTTTAGCCAAATCTTATCCAATAGTTGTGCATAACTAATAGTAAGTCATAAAATACTTTCCGCATCACTTGACATCATGACAAGCACTAATTTTATATTAAAGTCAGTACTGCACTCGAATTTTAAAGTACTGGATCCGCCTCTATTTTCACTATAACAAAAGTATGAGTTGACGATCTTCAAGTTTTTCCACAATGTCAGATAATAATTTTTTGTATGTTTTAATAAATGGCAGCAATTTGGTTTAATTATTGGTATAAATACTTTTAATCATGAATTGCTACTTACTAACAAAAATTTTAATCTTGTGGTATTTTGTGGTAATACAATAAATTCAAAGTGTTAATAAATTGGCAACAATATATTTACGCAGTTATTATAGTAAAACTATTTTATCATTGACAATGTTAATAAATTGGCAACAACAATATATTTACGTAGTTATTATAGTAAAACTATTTTATCATGACAAAATACTTAATTTTCTTTCATCATAAAATAAAATACTTAATTCTCTGGAAAAAAAATTTGTTTCTATTTTTTTCTCAAAGTTTCACGAAAAAGTAGTGGCAAGTTTCCTTCCTTTTACCCCCAAATCCCTCTTCTAATTGACTACTGCCGCCTATTTTTAGTTACCCCCTATTTCTCCTCCTCATATCACGTTAAGTGATCCTCATCCTCCAAATCAAACCGTTTCCCAAGTAAAATCTGCAATATTTTTACCAACAATTTATCACCTCTTCCCCCTGTTTTTCTTCTCCAAAACTATTTGTTGATTTAACAGCATAGAAGATCAAATCTGGGATGATGGGTGTTTTAAGATAAAGTATATAACCTACTTTATTTTCTTTCAATATGTATTTAGGGTATTACAAACTAGATATCTCCAGATGGTATATGACGTGTATTTATTAGTGTATTTTTATTTATTTTAATTTACTGTAAGCATATGAAGAAATTTTGTCTACTTTTGTTTAACTTTTGAAAGATTAACTGCTCAAAAGGTTATCGCTCAGTCTGAATTCCTGTGGTTATGGCTAAAGAACAATTGAGATGTGTCTTTATCAATACCTATTTCTTATTATATAATTTTAATTAATATTTATACGTTTAGAATATTGTGATAAAAAAGTATGTATTAAAATTATAACCTTTTTCCTTTTCGTAGGTACATGAAGATGGAAATTTATTCAAGAGTGAAGTTATTAGACACGCACTAGCATTTGGGGAAGCAACATACTTTTTTTTTTCAAAAATGAATATTCATGTATTTTGATTAGGCTTCGTGTTAGATGAATTTTATTTTATTTATGTGTTTTAATTAAAGATTTTGTAATGAGACATCATTTTAATATTGTTTTTGATTTTATGATCACAGGTGCAAATTTTTATTGCTACCTTGTATGTTTTATTATGTAAGTATTTCCAATTAATGTAATAATAAATAACGAAAAGTAGTAAAATACTAATTATAAATAGTACCACTACGGATCGAAACATAATCAAATGTTCGTAATTAGTGACAAAATTTTTTACCTTTAGAAGCCTTTTTATTTTTTTAGCAACGACCACATCATAATTTGACCACGAATTGCTTATTTTTTGTGACAATTGTAATTGTCATTAATCATGTGAAAGCAATATTTTTCGTGACGAAATAATAGTTTTGAACTACAAAATTGTAAATTATTTTTACAAAAGCAAAGTTGTCAGTAATAACATACTTTTTCTTTAGTGACAAAATTGTATTTGTTCAACTATGAAATACATATAGTTTTAGAGAGATTGTCGTCACTAATTAAACTAAACAATTAGTGACGAGGTAATTTCGTCGGCATTACTGCACTTTTTAGCGACGAAACCACACTATTAGCTACGACTTTTTACAAACAAGGTTTGTCATAAATACGACATATTTAGGGACGAAAAAAATTTCGTAGTTAATATAATTTTATTTAGTGACGAAATGAAAAGTTGTCTTTGTATACGGTTAGTGACGGTGTTTCAAGGACAAATATTTGACAAAAAGAAATCGTCACAAAACTTCTTTGGTGACGAAAAAAGAATTAGGTGACAAAATAATTCATCACTGATAATCTAATCTGCTGCAGTGAAACCATCAATTCTTGAAGTAAAAAGCGGTAAAAAACTAGCTAGATAATTAATTCAATCTTCTGGAAAAACAAAACAGCAGAAAGATTGGAATTCCATTTAAACTAGAAAAACAGAATTTTCCTAGGTTTTCCCTATCACCAAAAGAATATTCACTAACAAAACCCGCTGCCACCAAAAACTCCTAAAACCCAGGTGTTAATTAAGGAAAAGCAGAGAGATTTGAGATGAATCAATGAAAAAGAAACATAGAAAATCTGCACAAATTTGCAAAGCATTTCACTATCCAACAGCCAAAGGTACACAAATATGCAAATAAAACAAGGAAACTTTGTTAATTATCAGATCCATTATGTACTCATCCAATTAATTGAATCAAACATCATGGAAGAAAAAAGCAATTACCTCAATACTTACCCATGTATGACGACTCGCTCCATACATAGAATACACAAACAAAGAAATCTAGAGAGAGAGAGTGGTGGGGTGACAGATAGAGCAGTGAGCACGCATAGCTTCAGGCATGGGATAATATCATGCAAGAAAACACCATGTGTGCTCACTCTCTTCTGTCACCTGTCACCTCCTTTTGCTAGTATAATTTTTTGACGAATGGGATTAAGATAAAACCTTTCACCTTATAGTTCTGCTCCTGAGTACCATACCAATAATACCACATGTTCATAAACACAAATGCGCGTATACATAAAACATAAAGAAATATACAGAGAGGCAATGGTGGGGGTGACAGATAGAGCAGTGAGCACGCATAGCTTCAAGCACATATATATATCAATGCAAGAAAACTCCATGTGTGCTCACTCTCTTCTGTCACCTCCCTTTATTACCCCTATAGTTAACCGGGATTAATGTAGAATACAATTCTCTCCGGCCGACAAAATCTTTACCACAAGAAGATGTAAGAAACCCTAGATCTGAAACTATAATAGCAAGAGTTGTTTTGGAACAATGATTTTGATTTATGATTTGATGTGTGAGGAATGATGTGGGAGTTTTATGGCCTTTATATAGGAAGAGAACTGGACAGTTGCATCACGTAAGGAATAAATGTGTGTTTATCTCTTTCCTTATGCGTCTATTCCCCAACCACTCATCTGGTATCTCGATAAAGTAGTCTATCCCCCAAATATATTATTTTGGAACTTCCCAGATCACAGACACATAAAAGGAATTATACTATTATATATCGCATCAACCCATAGCTGTATGATATGCATTTTTCCATTAAAAAGATAGAGATATCTGAGAGAGAAAGAGGGACAAGATACAACCAATTGAACTCTTAACCAACTTACCAGAGACCTCCAAAAATTCAAATTACCCTTACCGATGCTCCTTGTAATACTAAAAACTCACTCTGTCCCAATCTAGTTGGACACAAGTTCTTTAGATTTTTAAAATAAACTTTATATATTTAAAAAGTTCGTAAAAGGAATTATTTATAGTTAAAAATATTTAAAATATAATAATTACGATAAAATATATTCATTCAATTTTGAAAATTTGATAAATTGAGATGGAAAGAATATTTTTTGTCTTTCCATGAGCAATAATAATAATAAATTCAGTATAATTTTATAAGTATAGTTTAAAAAAAATAATGTATACGTAAATTTTATCTTTACTTTTAAAAAGACAAATATATTATTTTCGGAAGAACTTCTACTCATACATGTCCATGAGCACCTTTAATTTAACTCCTTTTTCACTTTATTAGCCTAATATGGACAGAAGAGGCTGCTCAGTTCATGACAAGAGTATTACATGCACACGCCGACCTTCTGAATTGGATAATTTCCCATAAAGAGTTGTGAAAGCTGATGTTTTACCATTTATTTAGATAGCCTTTACCTTCTTTTAGTGAAGAAAGGATGACGTATGCAAATGCCCTAATATATAAATGATTTTTGATTTAGAAGAATACCAGTTGTTGATTTATTTTCATTTTTGTGGTCCAAGCACACATATCCACCGAAAAAAAGGTTACAATGCATCTTGAAATGGGCGAGTGGGAGAATCATGATTGATGCAATTTGTCTAACACTTATACCAACTAGGATACTAGTCGATGTACCTTCTTATTTCACGACCGCGCACTCTGAAAGTGGTTAATGATCATAAAATCTTGATAGTCTGATTAGTATATATAAGATCCATTTACGTAGAAAGTATATTTTAATTTTTTGAAAAAATATAGTAAAGCAATGAATGTAGATTGAGATGCCGTGCCGAGCCCTTATAACCTAATCCGAACTAGTCTCTTAGCGGAAGATTTCGAACCAACCCGACCCATTTGACATTCATATCTATATATTGACAAGTTTGTCCTATACTATTAATTTTTTCCTATTGTGAAACAAAATTACGATAATGTTTAAATATTTTAATTATCGGATGCATAAATTTTATCTTTTATGCTACTAAAACATAAGGGAGAAATTCAAAAATAGCCAGATTTACAAGTAATAATTGAAAATAGTCATAGTTTCAAAAGTATTCGAAATATAGCCACTTTTCGTGTAAAAGATAAATTTAAACAAAAACACAGTTCAAAATCGAAAAATATTCCAGCATAATATGCTGGAGTTCGAATTTTTTACATGTGAACTTCCAACATAACATGCTGGAATTTCATAATGTGTTAGAGTTCTAACATAATATGCTGGAAGTCCATAAACAGGTGCTCCAATCTCCAGTATATTATGCTGGAACTTTTTGTGTGCTGGAGTTCCAACATTATATATCGGAAGTTCATATGTAGGTGCTCCAATCTCCAGTATATTATGCTAGAACTTTCTGTGTGCTAGAGTTCCAACATAATATGCTGGAAGTTCATAAACAGGTGCTCCAATCTCTAGTATATTATGTTGGAACTTTTCGTGTTACAGCAAAATATTGGTTATTTTTCAATGTCTTTTCAAAATGTTGGCCATTTTTCAATTACCAGTCCGAAAATTGGCTAGCCCGTGCTATTTTGACGAAACATAATGACAACAAAATGAAGAAAAAGATTGACACTTAAGTAAAGAAATGAATGTAGATTGACATGCCGAGCCCGGCCCTTATCACCTAATCGGATCTAGTCTCTTAGTGGGCGATTTCGGGCCAACCCAACTGATGTCATGCTATAATTTCATATATTTTGACTTTATTTATCCTACTTGCTTGTTGTTTGGATGCTAATTTGTGCGACAATTGAGCTTAATAGAGCTTATTTCATGTGTAGGAATACTTGGACATGAATTGGAGAAAAGCTGTACGAAATGGTACCTCAGAGCTACAAAATGGAGCAATAAAAGAAGACATGCAAGGCGATAAAAAGTCACGGCCATAGACAATGCAAGGCTTTGTCCAAAGCATTGTCATTGGCGCCTCTAACAGTTCCTCGGGGGGAAATATTGGCGCCTCTAACAGTGCCTCACGCAAAAATATTGGCGCCCCTGACAGTGCCTTGCGCAGAAACATTGGCGCCTCTGACAGTGCCTCGCGCCGATGATGCACGAGCCAATTTTGTTTTCTCCTTAATTTTGGACATGCAGACTTTAATTCTGCCTTATAAATACCTCCTAAACTTAATTTTTAGAGGGGAAAACATTTATTGGAGAGGCAAAAGACTATTGAACACTCCATAATAATGCATATTATGGAGAAAACCACCCATGGCAAAATTATCAAAATATTTCTGAGAGCGAGTTTTCCCCAGCTCAATTTTATGTGTGAAATGTGTGTGAGATGTCCGGTGGTCAATATGTTCACTTGCATGATTGTGCTTATGTTTCTTATCCTCCCCCAACCCCTTACTATGATGGTTCTGCTTTTTCTTATAAAGTTAATAGGAATAAAGAACCCAGGGATGATGACCTGAAAGAGATCAAGGATATGCTAAAGTGCCTTGTGGAATAAAATAATGAGAAATAACTGCACATACAAAGGCATGATGCTACTATTCGCAACCTGGAGGCACAAGTAAGTCAATTGGTTGAAGCATTTAATGCTCAACAAGCCAATACCGGAGATGGTAGCTAAAAAGAGCATGAAGTAGATACTGAAATTGAGGTGCTAATGGAGGAGCTCAGAGTAGAACACCAACAACCTAGCCAACTATAATTTGAGGATACCGATATTGAAGATGTGAGACTAGAGTCAGCCAAGGACATTGCCGATACAAATTTTGTTGACTCTAGTATCATTGATGTTGAGGATGTTGAAAGTCCTGAAGTTTATGTATTTGAGCGCATTGGTCCTCACTCCAAATATTTTTTCACATTGTCTTTGGATGATGATATGAAAATAGAGTCATCCGAGCCGATTGAGGAGACAAGAAATGAGGAACAAGGTGCCTATATTCTGAAATATTTTTTGCCAGAAAGACAGGACTACATACCTCATCTAAAAGTCAAGAAGTGTTGAATAGTGCAATGGTTTCTTTGGGCCAATTAGATTTGTTCCACCATCCTGGAGCATAACCGAAAATTTGAAGCCAAATTGGCGAGGTGGAGCAAAAAGTGATTCACGTTGTGCCGTGATGTTAAATCATGCGCTTGTTGAGAGGCAACCCAACTTTATTACTTTTTTTTATTTTTAGTTTTTTAAAATTATTTTCTTATTGTATTATTTTTGTAGTGTCGTTTTTTTATTTTTTAGGAGCATGGGAAGCAAATTGATTGGAAGGATGCAACAACAAGCCAGATGGTTAGAACTAAGCGCGGGGTGCTCGCACAAAGGAAAATGCTCAGGAGAAGTCTGAGTGCCTCATGAGCTACTAGTGTTGTGGCCTTTGGCCTACCAGAGAATTTCTTTTACCCTCTTATTATTTATGTTGTGCATAGGGACAAATCCACAATTTTTAGTATGGGGTGAGGAGATTGTCTGGGTGATTTTCTATACTATTTTAGTTGTGTTAGTTTAATTGGCGATTTTTTTTAGAAAAATAAATTGGACTTTTCCTAACGATGAATCTCCTAGACAGTTTTCTTGAGGGATTAAATTCTAACAAAAGTACAAAATATTAAAAAATAAAAAATTACCAAAAGATGTCTTTTATTTTTCTTAGGTAGTAATAATTCCTCGTGATTTTTCTTCGTGCCTCGGTTTTTTTCCATGGGATGTACCTTGAACCGAGTAATAGTATCTTTTTCTTAGAGTAGAGTAGTAATTAGGAAATAAAGGAGAAGAAATGATGTCATTCACACCTTTTGACTTGTTTGATGGTTGCATACTTAGGTTATGGCATGTGTTTCACCTTTCCTTGATTTTAAATATATGATGATGCTTTGATAAAAATGAATAGAATGTGATATGACTCCTATGTCTCGGTTGCTTGACTGGTGTTCACTTTGTGCTTTATGCTTAATATATCTCTTGATTTTGTGAATACTTGTTTGATTGAGAGTCAGAATGGGACCGTCCTTAGGGAGTCATGTGCCATGTGTGAGGTTGCATAGTCCATGTTATTGCATTTGGGTCTAGAACTTGCCTGGAATGTGAATTGAAGCAAAATCCTAGGTGTTGCTCGGCTTGAAAAGTGATGTTAGGCTTTCTTTGATCTTTTGAGTTTTGTTGCTTATCACAAATAAAATTATCCCCTAGATATCCTTTTGAGCCTATAAGCCTTTCTTTTGGCACCCACATTACAAAGCTATCTCCTTTTGTTCTTAATTGAATTATTTTGATCTTTATACCTCTTAAAGCACTTGAATTGTAAAGAGAGCGATAGAAAAATGTAATGAGAAAACTTGGGGTAGCTGTTAAGTGGAACCAATAGAAGAAAGAAAGGTGTACTTGTACTTCAAATAAAATCCATTAACGAAGAAAAAGAAGAATAAATAAATAAATAAAGGTTTCTTATTTTTATGAGCGGATGTGATCTGAAGCAGTGCGTAAAGAAGAAGGAAAAATATTCTGGGGTGAGCTATATTGTGATGATTGAAGTGGATCGAAGAAATTTTTGAGCTAAAAGTTTAATACGTGATATGTTAAAGTGCTTAGGAGGGTTAGCCACTATATACTAAATATATCCTACTCGTCCCTTAGCCACATTATAACCATAATAAAGCCTAGTTGATTTCGGACTGAGCGGGCCTACATTAGTAGAGGTTTACATAATGGGCAAGTTTATGGTACCTTTTGCGTGCATGTGACTTCTTTGAGAGATTGAATAATTTTTCTTTAGATGTGTGAGTCCTTAAAATATATTCGATCATGTGATTTGGATGTGTAGACGACTTACTCTTTATTTTTTTGTGAGGGCACATGGTTTCATAAAGGATAAGTAACATTATTAGACCTCTTTGTTAGATTAAATATTCAAACATCGGGCGCATTGTGATATTGCGTTAGTTTTCGAGGCTAGGATTGTTATAATCATGTTATTTCTGGGTTGGATGTTTTGAAATTGGGCATGAGTGCGGGAAATATATTTTGACCGGATATGCTAGAGCTTAATTGTTACTATCAATCATGGTCATAGGTGTAGTGTGCTGTGAATGTGTGGCTTGTTGGGTCCTTGGAGAGGAAGTGTTTGGTTGGTTAACTCGAGGGAGAGCAACATTTAAGTATGGGGTGTTGATGTCGTGCTATAATTCCATATATTTTGATATTATTTACCTTACTTGCTTGTTGTTTAGGTGCTAATTTGTGCGAAAATTGAGCTTAATAGAGCTTATTTCACGTGTAGGAATGTTTGGACATGAATTAAAAAAAAGTTGCACGAAATGGTGCCTCAGAGCTACAAATTAGAGCAATAAAAGACGACGTGCAAGGTAATAAAAAGTCACGGCCCTAGACAGTGCAAGGCTTTGTCCAAAGCATTGTCATTGGCGCCTCTGACAGTTCCTTGCGGGAAAACATTAGCGTCCCTTACAATGCCTCGCGCAAAAATGTTGGTGCCTCTGACAGTGCCTCGCGCATAAATGTTGGTGCCCCTAAAAGTGCCTCGCGCCGACGATGCTATTCAAGCCAATTTGTTTCCACCTTAATTTTGGACATGTAGACTTTAACCCTACCTTATAAATACTTCCTAAACTTAGTTTTTAGAGAGGGAGACATTATTGGAGAGGCAAAAGACTACTGATACTCTGGAGCACGAATCACAAGGTTGTTTCTCTCCAATTCTTTTTTAATCTGTAGTTTAATGCTTTTGAATATTACTATGATTGTTTATACAATTATGAGTAGCTAAACTCTCTAATCTAGGATTTGATGGAACCTTTTTGAGGATGAATTCTTGTTACATTTTAATATAATTTTGCCTTTGAATATCCCTACTTGTTCAACTACGTGTTTATTATTGTTGATTGAATGAACATCAATTGACTGTGCCTATTTAGTGTGTATTGCTTGAGAAAGGGTACATATTTAGGTAGTTGTTGAACAACCTCACTCCCAACGTATGTGAGAAATCAATACGGGGGGTTTAAAGGTGGGATTAGAGACAATGAAATCTTGGTGTGATCTTAGTGAGTGGTGAAAAAGTCCGAGCTAGCGTAATTCGAGAGAATATGACTAGTAAATTATTGTAGTTGCTCGAGAGAGAATTACAATAAGTCGAGTGCTCATGATCAGTAGAGAATACTTAGACGAAATTGTAGGAGACATAGCGGGAAGAATTACGACAATTGGGGAAATCATAACTCTAGGCTTTTTCAATATTGTCTCCAACCCTTAGTATCTCTAGTTTCTAAATTTACTTCTTTAATTTGTTAGTAAATTAGTTAGATATAAGAATCTTAATATTTATAACTTAGGAATTATTCGAGCTTGTCTTCTAAGTGATATTGAATAGTTATTGAAACTTTAGTTCTCTGTGGGATTCGACTCCGAACTTTTAGACCGAATTATATTTGCAGCGACCGCTTATCTGTTTTAGAACTAGAGTTGGGCGTGATCACCAACCCGCTTGATATTCATGTGATTATAAATTGACAAGTTTGTCCTTTACTGTTAATTTTTTTCGTATTCTATAGCAGAATTACGATAATATTTTAATAATTTAACCATTGGATGCATAAATTTTATCTTTTACGCTACTAAACTCACGAAACACAACGTTAAGAAAATGAAAAAAAGATTGACACGTAAGTAAAATACAATTGTTTCTCCAATGTGGTTTTATATTGTAGTAATTTTGTTTTGAGTGGAACACAATGAGACGTCCCTTCTCCTCCCTTCCGCCGTCCCATCCCCCCATCTGGTAAAAATATAAAGTTAAATGTAGTACTTTGCGAATATTTGAACCAATTGGTAATGAATGCACGCAGGTTGGACGTGAAGCCAAAATTTAAAGTGTATATGCTTTATATTAATTAATTAAACAGCAAAAATGGAGTAGAAAAGATAAAGGGAACTTTGAAAAATGTTGAGGAAAGATCTAGCCAACTGCACATTCACACTTTCTTATTTGTTTAATTAAAGTGATCACTTCCATTATGCGTGGGAGCTTATTGATGCTTCTTAGTGCAAAACTAGAAACTAAAATACAAGAAAAAGAAGTTTATGTCATAAAATTTTGAAATGATTGGTTTAATGAAGCATTTGTTATTCATAAGGATGCATCCCATCTCACGAAATCATATGTTTCCTCATGCTAATTAACCCAATCATCAAGCTCTTAGCGTCTTAATCACCAAAAAGTCATCCACTAAGCCCCTTCATAATTTTACATGGATTTGCTTGTACGATTCTAATTAGTGAGCTTATATAACACTTTTCTTTACGTTTTTATATATATATATATATATATATATATATATATATATATATATATATATAAATTAGTGAGCTTATATTCCTTTAACTATATATGTTTATATATTATTAGATATTTTAACTAAAGTTATCCACCCAGGCTTTCACCTTTCGTGACGTGGTGAAGGATTTACCTTGTATATTAACTAAAGAGAGTTAGTATAATAAGGAGGGGACGCAAACCTTATCTTCGGCAATCCTAGGTAAACAAAGTAAAACTAGGTGCAGGAAGAGGAGCATAACCAACTTTAGTATCAGAGTAGGCAAATGTCCAATTCTCAAACACTCATTATCAAAAAAACAAAAATTCACGTGTTTGGCTCATAAAAACTAATTAAACTTGAGGCAACATGTTAAAGACATATATAATTAAGTTAGAAAGTATACTTTCTCAAATTATGTTTTTGAGTAAAAGGCCAAATATACCCCTCCACTTTCATATATTGTCTACATTTAACCTCCGTTATACTATCAGGTCAAATTTACTCCTACCGTTATACTATCGGGCCAAATTTACCCCCTACAATTAGCAAACTCTTAAAAATACCCCTTGATCTGTTAAGTAATCCAAAATCTCCCAAATTCTTTTTATTTAAATCACTTGTTGTTCTTCTTGCTCCGTTATTTTTAAAAATTACTATTGATGTGAATGTTAAAGTTACTAGATTATACAGATTATTCATAATTTTTTTTAAATTACCAATGCACCAATTTCTCTTCTTGTAATAAATAAAAGGGAAAAAGGCCAAATATACTTCTCTACTTTCATATACTGTCTATATTTAACCTCTATTATACTATCGGGCCAAATTTACCCCTACAATCAGCAAACTTTTAAAAGTACCCCTTGATCTGTTAACTAATCCAAAATCATCCAAATTTCTTTTAGTTAAATCACTTATTGTTCTTCTTGGTCCACTATTTTTTAAATAATTGGCATTTACCTGCTTTATGAATTAGAGAAGAAAAATAGGAGAAAAAATATTAAATAATACAACCGAATAAATAAAGTATAGTAAATTGAAAAAATCTACATTAGGTAGCTTTTCTAAATTCTAAAAGTATTTACAATATCTCAATTTTAATGAATTCGTTGCACCAAATGTATGGAGACTTTGCAAGTATTAGGGAATTGAAATTGAAGTTCCTCGGAGACTTTACATTGTCTAATTCAACTTTGCTTTAATTAAATGCTGCATATTGTGCATTCTTAAGTTAGTCGATCAAACTCTATACTAACCAGGCAATGACAAAATATATTTGAATATACATATAGATACATGATGATCAACTGCATATAATACACAATAAATAGACACACTAAATTTTACGGTGTGTATATGATTGAAAAATAAATAAAATTCTAAACCGGTTTTATTTATTACAAGAAGAGAAATGGGTGCATTGGTATTTAAAAAAAATTATGAATAATTTGTATAGTCTAATAACTTTAACATTCACATCAATAGTAAGTTTTGAAAATAATGGAGCAAGAAGAACAACAAATGATTTAAATAAAAAGAATTTGAGAGATTTTGGATTACTTAACAGATCAAGAGGTATTTTTAAATGTTTGCTGATTGTAGGGGTAAATTTAGCCCGATAGTATAACGGTAAGAGTAAATTTGGCCCGATAGTATAACGGAGGTTAAATGTATACAATATATGAAAGTGGATGGGTATATTTGGCCCTTTTCCCTAAATAAAATTGGTTTAGAATTTTATTTATTTTTCAATCATATACACACCGTAGAATTTAGTGGGTCTATTTATTTTGAATTATATACAGTTGATCATCATGTATGTACATGTATATTAAAATATATTTTGTCATTGTCTGGTTAGTATAGAGTTCGATCGACTAACTTAAGAGTGCACAATGTGCAACATTTAATTAAAGCAAAGTTGAATTAGATAATGTAAAATCTCCGAGGAACTTCAACTTCAATCACTAATACCTGCAAAGTCTCCATACATTTGGTGCAACGAATTCATTAAAATTTGAATATTATAAATACTTTTAGAATGTAGAAAAGCTACCTAATTTAGATTTTTTCAATTTACTATATTTTGTTTATTCGGTTGTATTATTTAATATATTTTTTTTCTAATTTAAATGCCAATTATTTCAAAAATAGTGGACCAAGAAGAACAAAAGTGATTTAAATAAAAAGAATTTGGAAGATTTTGAATTACTTAACAGATCAAGGGGTATTTAAAAGTTTGCTGATTATAGGGGTAAATTTGGCCCAATAGTATAACGATAGGGTTAAATTTAATCCGATAATATAACGAATATTAAATATAGAAAATATATAAAATAAACGAACATATTTGACACTTTTTTTTTTTTTTTTTGGTAATTTTGTATCAGCAAAAGATATGATATATACTTCTCTAGCAACTAAAACTTTTAAATTATTTATATAAGATGGTCATAATCATTCCAACACTTATTACCTCTACAACTATTTTCTTAGTACCAACATAAGGTTTGGTCCCAAAACCCTTTTTATTAACCAAAGGAAATTAAGCACTGACCATGGTTCATGATCCTGCAAGTTTTGTAAAAAGGTTTCAGAAAAAGCACAGAGCTTTTCTGTATTCACTTATTTAATTTATATATCTCGAGTATAATATACAGCGCCGGAAAAGCAACAGTAGACAGTATTGTTGCTGCTTTAGATCAGAAGAAGATGTTAAGAAGATAATAGAGTTAGCTTTAATCACTCAAAAAATATTAAACAACCGGCCATTAGCATTATGGTACCCAGAACTTCCATCAGATCATCAGAAGATCTCAGAAAAATGGTTGTTTTTTCAATTTAGACAGCAAAGATAGAAGGGCACTCAATCTGTGATGCATGTGAGCTAGCATCATAACTGAAATGTGAACACAGTGATTCATTTCCGAAAGTGAAGCTCAAGCAATACCACTGCACATTTTATCAACTAGTAAGAACCACTTTGGAACTTGTAACGTTGGAAAAAGAAAAAGATAGAAAGAAAGTTATCCAAAAGAGCACCCTTACCTTGTTGGTATGTAAATTACGGGTGCTAATTTAAAGAGTGGCCAATCCGTCACATAAAGTATTTCTTATTCATATAAAATTCAGGAAAAAATTATACTTTAAAAGGATATGATACAGATAACTTACTCTGATGCAAGTATCAGTAATTTCACGGCTGAAATAAATTATCTGTAGAACACAAAAATAACTTTTTCATTACTTCAAAACTTCCCTTCTATTAATTTAAAGGGTGAGATGAAAATAAATTGGAGGGGTCAAGATCAGCTGAGCTAATAGACGAGTCATGTTACGATTGACTCGACCCAAAATTATTACTAGCAATTGAGGGGTCGTTTGGAGGGTGTATAAGAAATAGTACCAAATAACGTGTATTAGTAATGCTGGATCGTCCTTATCAATTATTTGATTTGCTGTATTAAAAATATTATGCATTGTATAAGATTTTTAAAACAATTAGTTGTTCACAAAAAGAAACCCCACATTTGTTTGGAAAGGACTTGGAAAAGGTTTTGAAAAGGTAATTTTATTTTTACACATGCTTATCTTGTATTAAAAACTATATGGTATTGCTAACATCATGATTTGCTATATATAAAAATAATACTGAATCTAATGTATAACTAATACAAGTACTAATTATACATAGGTTGAAAAACACAAGCAAATAAAAAATTAATAATACCAAAACTAATATATATTATTTTTCATAATCAATTTCTCGGTTTGTTTTCTGGTCCTATCGTCTGGAATACTAGCTAGCAAATAAGGAAACAGTTATCCATTTGAAATGTTTCCAGGCGTAGAAATTTAGATAACTACTGCACACAAAAATGGCTGCCTACGCAAGCTATAATTTCTTGGTGACAGTACACGAAAATGGTATGAGAGAGGAAGACAAGAAACTCTATTGAGTTATATTCCTCCAAAAATTGTTCATTAATGACAGAAGAATCTTAAAAGGTTGATGGATCAGTCTCAAGTCTCAAGTCTCAACTTAATTAGAAAGTTCTGGTGCTAATTCTAGCCGCGACTTGACTGACAATTTTTCCATTTAATTTTCTTTTTGAAAAAGTTATCCACCACACTTTCTTTTGTTAACCAAAGTTACTCAAGTTCCCATTTGGTAACCTTGAGTTTCATCTTATAACACAGAAAGGATTACAATACCAAGACTTCCAATTGCAATTTGACAGGTTTCTATAACCTGTAGTCAAGATGGATGAGAATTAAATCTCCTATATCTTTGAGAGATAGTGTAAGTATTCTCAACTAATGAAATCCTTTAGCTGAAAAGTATCCATTCCTCGGCCTAATTCTGAAGTTGCAGATTCCAGCTTTCATCATTCTTGAGTGCAGCTATAACGTGTCTAGGCAAGGAGACAGCGAATTCGGAGACAGCTTCAGTGAAGGTTTACCTTCTTTTTTTTTGTGTATTTTCTCCTCAATTAGAGTTTACCTTCTTTTTTTTTTTTTTTTTTTTTTTTTTTTTTTTGTGTATTTTCCCCTCAATTTGAGTTGATCTGTCACTGTATTTCCTTCTCTCCAGGTATATATATGTATAAATTCCACATAGTGTTCTGATCTTGGGAATTACGATACAAGAGATCTGCCAGAATCTGTTTCAATCACCAATACTAGAGAAAACATTAGAATTTTATTTGAACAAGAAAGGTGGGAAGAATTTTAATTTGTTGGGGTTTCCGACTATGGAAGTACCAGAAATTGCCAATAGAGCAAACAACCAGTCAACCAACGCACTGACCTGGACTGTGACCAGCTCCATCAAACCCCAAACCCCACCCAAAAAAAATAAATAAGAAAAACTCATAACTGAATCGTTCAAGGAAAAGCGCAGCCAAATATGATATGAATAAACGAAGAACTTTATAGAACTGCACACAGTATTTTGGAAAGCAAGTCACTATCGAATAGCAGAAGGTAAAAGTATATGCAGATAAATCTAGATCACTTTGTTAATTGTCAGATCCACACCATATATTAGTCCAATCAGAGTGAAGGAAAGACCCTGAACAAGCATATGACTAGTTCCAAACTTAAATATCAAGATGTTGATAATTACAGACGCACGAATACATAAAACAGAAAGAAATCCAAAGAGAGAGAGAGTGGTGGGGGTGACAGATAGGGAGTGAGCACGCATAACTTCAAGCATATATATATATATCATGCAAGAAAACACCATGTGTGCTCACTCTCTTCTGTCACCTCCCTTTATTTACCCCTTTATATCGTTAACCTGGATCTTAGGATGCAATTCTCTTCGGCCGACAGAAGAAATAAGAAACCCTAGATCTGAAACAATAGCAACTACTGTTTTAGAATAATGATTTTGATTTATGATTTGATGTGAGGAATAATGGAGAGTCTTATGCCCTTTATATAGGTAGATTGAACCAGACATTTGCATCACGTAACGAATAAATGTGTGTTTATCCCTTTCCTCATGAGTCTATCCCAACAAACACTGAGAGAGAGAGGGGATAAAACGATCAATCATCTTCTTTTTAATTTCCCGAAAAACTCTTAACTAACTTACTAGAGCACCCTCATAAATAAAAAATTACTCTTACCGGTATTTCTTGGAATTCTTACCTCCTTGACTCCTTCCTTCTCAATTTATAAGAATAAACTTTTACTCTAAATGAAGTTTTAATAAAGAATATAATTTTTTTTAGAATTTAGAATTTTAAATGTGATATAATATTGTTGTGACTATACTAGTATTCCCGTTAAAAATTCAAATATGAAAAAATAATATATTTTTAATAGATTAATAAAAAAAGTTGCCAGTAGACTACAGGGATTCTCCATCAGTGCATTTATCATTCATATCCTTCTCTAAAACTTGGCCTATATGGACAAAAGAGGTCCTCAGTTCATGACAAGAGGATTACATGCACAAGCAGTGCTCTCTTAAATTTGACTCCATTTGGGATAAGTTATCCATATATGGTCGCAAAAGCTGATGTTATATATACCATTCTGAAATCTGACACCAGCGGCGGAGGCAGGATTTCCGTTGAGGGGATTCAAAAAAAAAAAAGTTAAAAAATTAAAAGAAATTGTGGTTAGGGGATTTGAACTAATGACCTTACAAAGGTTTTGAACCCCTTTGACTATTAAACTATGCTTTTGAGTTGTGTCAAGAGGATTCAAATAATAATATATAAAGGTAAAAAATATATTTTATCTTTATATACAGTGTAATTTTTCGGCGAAGGGGTTGCGAACCCCCTTCTGCCCCTCTAAATCCGCCCCTGTCTAACACCTTTAATTTCCACATTACATGCACAAACAGTGCCTTACCATTTATTACAATTACTAGTTTCTCCCCACGCGTGAGCTAACTTTATAAAAAAATTAAAGTCGTAAATAAATAATCATACATAAAATAATAAAATATAAATTTTTATGAATGATCAATGTGGATCGTCATATATTAACTTAATTATTTATCGAGGTCAAGATTATTGGATATCGTATGAACCTAAAAGAAGAATCATTAGAGTTTAATTATAGACTATTTCTAGTGTATGTTCCTTTTCAGTTGTTTAGGTTGCTCTATCATGTCCAAAACTCTTATTGTCAAAATTCTCTAGTCAAAGATAAAGAAACATAGTATAATTTCACCCCATAAATTATGTTATGTAAATACATAAGATTGCTGGCATAATATTTGTTAAACTCCGTGAATTCCAGCTCTGTAATCTAGAATATTCGATGAATAAAAGAGAATGAAGAAGGAGATAAATGAAGAAACAGAGAAATGAGAGCTTGCTCTGCAATTGGACTACATATTTTGGAAATAAAAGCACGAGTATTATTATTCTACTAACTGATATATTTATATAATTATGCACTCTAATGTACAACTAATATCCAGCTGTCATGTAACTGATTAACCACTAACAATAATTAACTAACTTATTTACCCCTCTAATTGACACTAGTTAACTAACCATTACAGCCATCGAACCTCAAGTTATACCAGTTTCAACACTCCCCCGCAAAGTGTTAGGTGCAAAAACACCGAGCACTCACAGTTTGGATACCAAATATATATGTTGCGACCTCTGCCTTAGTCAATATATCTGCATGCTGCTCTTTGGAACTAACATGATGTGTTCTTACTAAGCCTTGTTGGATTTTCTCTCTTACAAAGTGACAGTCAATCTCTATCTGCTTTGTCCTCTCATGATATACTGGATTTACCGCAATTTGTTGTGCTGCCTTGTTATCACAGAATAAGTCAACAGGCTCCCTCACATCTGCTCCTAGCTCCTTAAATAGTCCAATTAACCAAACTAATTCTACAACTGTCCATGCCATGCTCCTGTATTCTGCTTCTGCTGAGCTTCTTGATACTGTGATTTGTTTTTTTGATTTTCAAGATATGAGAGAATTTCTATATTTCACAAAGAAGCCAGTCACTAATTTTGTATTGGGACATGCCCAATCAACACCATAATATGCAGTCAACACACTGTTCTTTTCACTGCTCATTAGAATTCCAAGTCCTGGTGCCCTTTTGATATATCTCACAACTCTTAGAGCTACCTCCCAATGACTTCTTTTAGGCTGCTCCATAAACTGGCTTAGAGTTTGTACAACAAATGCTATGTCTAATCTGGTTAGTGTTAGGTACAATAGTTTCCCAATGAGCCTTTGGTATTGTCCTTTGTCTTTTAGCAAATCTTCATCCATTACTCTTGTAATGTCGATCATCTAATTCTTTGTTGGTAAACTTTTGATTTTATTCAAGTAGAGTCCAAGTTGGCTTTGCACCACTTAATCCCAATTCTCCAATTAGGTCTAAAGCATATTTTTTTTGGTTCATCAAAATTCTCTTTGTAGACTTGCTGAATTCAATCCCTGGAAAATATTTTAACTCTCCAAGATCCCTCATTTTGAATGTCTGGTTCAGTTTCTCCTTTGTAGCCTTTATCAGCTTCAAATTATTTTCAGTAATCAACATATTATTCACATATACTAAGATGAAAACTATGTTATTATTCTGTTTTTGTGTAAACAAAGAATAGTCCGAACTATTCTGAGTGAAGCCCTGATCTAATAAGGCCTTAGTTAATTTGATATTCCATTGTCTGCTTGCTTGCTTCAATCCATAGAGGGATTTGACAAGTCTACAGACAAGGGGTGATCTCTCCCGTGGGCTTGCAAAGCCCTAAGGTAAGTGCATGTAAACCTCATCAGGAAGATCCCTTTGAAAAAAGGCATTGTACACATCCATTTAATGGATGTGCCAGCCTTCAGCAGCAGCCAAAGAAACCACTGATCTATAACGACTCGATTAGTCATTTTGGGAATTAGCGTCCCTTTCAGCAGCTTAAAGTCCCGAGTATCTTTGTAATGTGCATTATGAATTGCATGTATGGTCGAGTTTGGTTTTCAGATGATACGGGATTAAATTGAAAGAACAATTCTCATTTTTTGAAGCTTAAGTGAAAAGAGTTGACCGAAGATTGACTTTTGTGCAAACGAATCCAGAATGGAGTTTTTATGGTTCCAATACCTTTTTATGGTGATTTTGGACTTAATAGTGTGTTCAGATATTTATTTGAAAGTCCGTAGTTAATTTTGGTTTGAAATGGCGAAAGTTGGAAATGAAAGGTTTGGAAGTTTGACCAGGAGTTGACTTTATTGATATCGGGATTGTAATCCAATTTTGGAAATTTGAATAGGTCTGTTATGTCATTTATTACTTGTGTGCAAAATTTAAAGTCAATCGGACTTGAGTTGATAGGTTTTGACATCGAATGTAGAAGTTAGAATTTGATAGTTTCATTTAAGCTTGAATTGGAGTGTGATTCGTGTTTTTAGTGTTTTTTGATGTGATTTAAGGCATCTACTAGGTTTTTATGATGTTTTAGGACTTTTTGGTATATTTGGTTGAGGTCCCGAGGGCCTCGGATGAATTTCGGATTGTTCATGAAATTTAATTTGGATATTTCTAGAATGTTTCGACGTTGTTTCTTCAAGGATAAGTGGTATCACATTAAAACAATGAGCTCGAAATTGTGTTTTGATTAAAGAATTAGATTTTTATTGAAATTTCAGAGCCATGGCAAAAAGAATCGTCCAATTCGAACAACGTATGAGCGAATTACGCCCATTTTCGTGTCGGGAAATATTTCCCGTCGTCGTCAGCGTCCAGGGTAGCGTGGGGCGATATCCCTGGCGCTGAGACTTTTGGAGTTCTGGAAACGGCACCATAGGCAGTGCCACAGGAAGCACCACAGGCAGCGGCCCACGCCACATGTGGCGCTACAAACAGCAAAGGCTCTATAAACGGGGGTTTTCTGCCACTTTTGACAAAAATAGAATTGGGGAGCTCGGTTTGGGCGATTTTCAGAGGCAAATTTCACCACACAACTTGGATAAGTGTTCTGGAATCCCTTGTGATTATATTTCATTAATCTATAGTTATATTTATCGTTTAATTCAAGTTTTGATAGAAGAAATTGAAATTTTTGCAAAATCTTTCAAAAACAAAAATTTTAGATTTGGAGGTCGATTCGTTATCGGAAATTGATAAAAATGGTATTTTTGAACTGTATCGGAGTGGGTGTTCGAATTTCGTGAAAATTCTGTCGGGTTTTGAGAAGCGCGCCTCGCGTTGACTTTTGATTGACTTTGTAATGTGAAATTTTAAATCAACGTTTTATTATCCGGAATTGTTTCCGATGAATTTTAATGAAGTTATACAATCAGTTTGGATAGATTTAATCTGTTTGGAGGTCAATTCAAGCAAGAAGGCTATTTGGAATATTGGCCTAACTACAAAACCTAACCTTGAGTGGGAAAATTACCCCTTAGGCATTGAGTCTTATGTGAAAATTGTGTGATTGGAAGCCGTGAACGCAAGGTGAAGAGAACGTGCTCAGGCTTATATATGCAAATTTTATTGGTTTAAAGTCATAGGCATTTTTATGTATTAAATTGGAAAATTGTTGGCATTTAGTAAATCCTTGAATTGTCTTGCCTCATTCCTTGTTCGTTGAGTTTGTATTTTATATGATAATTTGGTGTGATTGTCACTTGAATTTTTATGCGAATTACTTGTGTTTGTTGAATTGATATTTTCTTGCAAATTAAATTCATTATAGATTCCTTATCTGCAAATAATTATTAAATAAGTTTAAAATGAGGCATTAATATATATATTTATTAAAATTTGGATTAAAGAAGGCGTTGTCCTATGCTGAGTTACTTTTCCATCTCTGTTGTTGTTTTGAAATTTTATATACGTTGTGTGGAGCCTTGGGCTATTTGTTGAGAAATTTATTGATTCTTTTATATCTTTGGAATTGGTTATGGCCTATGGACAAATTTTTATATGAATTATTATACTGTGTTGTCACGATAATATTCTGTGTAAATTTTTATGTGATTGGAATTATTATTATGAGGATATAAGGATGCCATTCCACTGTTGACATTATGTGGGCAAAGGGTGGCATTTCACCGTGCTTATGTGTGTTGGGATATTGTCTGGATAGAGTGATAAGGGTGGCTAATATACGGAGTGATAAGGGTGGCAACACGAGCGATACGGGTGGGTATAGGAGCGATATGGCTATTGATATTGTCAGGGCGGAGGAATAATGATGGCTATTGATATTGTCAGGGCGGAGGGATAATGGTGTCTATTAATATTGTCAGGGTGGAGGGATAAGGATGGCTATTGATATTGTCAGGGCGGAGGGATAAGGGTGGCTATTATTATGGAATGATACGGGTGGCTATAGGAGAGATAAGAGTGGTTATTGTCAGGGATGATATGTGATGATATGAGATTATTGTGTTGGTGATTTTTAAGTGATGTTGTGATTTTTCTTATGTTTATTTTATCTCTGGTGTAACTTGTCTTGTTATTTCGGTAAAATTGATAACAGTCTGATTCATGTTGAAACTGTGAGCCTATGGCTATTGTTGGGCGGTTTATATTATTGGCACGTGAACTGTCCGTGCAGATATTTTATGAAATGTGGGCACGAGGTGCCGGAAAAATATGATGATTTAATTATTGGCACGTGAGTTGTCTGTGCGGTTATGAAAGAAATATTGGCACGAGGTGCCAGGGAAAGTATGATGATTTTATTATTGGCACGTGAGTTGTCCATGCAGTTGCGATAGAAATATGGGCACGAGGTGCCGTGAAAATATTAAAGTGGGCTGAGACCCGTGTTATGAAAAATATGAAAGTAGGCTGATACTCGTATTTTTTTTATTATGAAATGAGGTGTCACATGGTGACTTTTATTTGAAAGAATTATATTCAAAATATTTATTCGAAAGAATTATATTTGAAAGATATGTATTTGAAAGAATTATATTTGAAAGATGTATATTTTGAAGGACTTGATTATTGGTTGTACTTGTGTTCATTATTTGTTTAAGCAATATTTATGGTGTTCTTGCCGCCTTGTTGTTTACACCTAGTTGATTATTGTTGCTATCATTGCTATTTATTTTCTATTATTTTTGTATACTATATTGCACGTGTTATTACATTAGTGAGTGTCTTGATTGTACCTCGTCACTACTCCACCAAAGTTAGAGTGTGATCGCAAGGATTTAAGGTAGAGCTGCTTGGTCGTCGCAGTTCCTTAGAGTCTTTCCGTTTTATTGTACTGTCAACTCTTACCCGAACAATATTGTATATTCGATCCTTGAGATCATTGTATGTATTCAGTTAGAGTTCATGACTCAGTATTACTAGTCATGGGAGGTTGTTATGAATATTTTCGCTGTTAGTTTTGACACTTGTATTGAATTCAAAAAAAAAAGGCTTGAACTGTTATTATGTTGGCTTGCCTAGTCTAAGAGACTAGGTGCCATCACGACGCCTGTGGTGGGATTTTGGGTCGTGACACTGGCAGTAGCTATCTTCACAACTGGAGAGAATATTTCAGTGTAATCGAGCCCTTCTTTCTGATTGTAGCCTTTGGCTACCGACCTTGCTTTATACCTCTCTACATATCCATTAGCCTTGTATTTCACTTTAAAAAATCATTTATAACCAATAAGAGTCTTTCCTGCTGGTAAAGGAACCAATTACCAGTCCCTATTTTCTTCTAATGCTGAGATTTTAGCCTTCATAGTGTCATGACCCATTTCCCACTATAGATCGAGATGGCTCCCAAAGTCACCGTTAGGCAAGCCAACGTTGAACTACCAATTTAACTATTCCTTTTATTATTTTTAAAATCGTAAATTTTTATCAAATAGAAAATTTAGCGCATCACAAGGTAGGGGTAAGGTCTATCACTATCCTCCCCAGATCCCGCAGTATGAGATAATACTGGGTATGTTGTTGTTGTTATTGTGAAATTTAGCGCATCAGAATCATGGAAACTTACTTTAAGTAGAAATAATAATAAAAGTGTGCCAATGCTAAGCAAAATCACAGAAACATTTTAGAACATCCTAAAACCTGGTGTCACAAGTGAATGAGCATCTACTAAAGAGTACAATAATAATACAACATCTTTCTGAAATGCAAAATAGACAGGATAAAGTAAGTAAATATGATGGAGATTCTGTGAGTTGCGACACGTAGCATGGAATGCAACTCGCCATGAAGTCCCCCTCATCAGCTGTTCCTACGGCTAAGATGACCACTAAATAAATCTGTCAGATTCTGCATACTTAGTGCAGAAGTGCAGCATGAGTACGTAAATCAATACTTACCCAATAAGTATCTAGCCTAACCCCGGAGAAATAGTGACGATGGTTCGACATCGACACTTACGAGTGGTCCAATAAAATAATATAATAATAATAATAATATATAAATAGATATGGAACACATCAGTAACCATGGGGTAAAAATCGTAACTCACATAATTCTCCAAAATTTCTTTTAATGATATAAATCTCTCAAATCCCATATGCTATCTCGACAGATCAGGAATGTCAAATGTACTCTCAAATGGATAAGGAATACCATACAAATGCCATGTCTCAATAAAAGGGGCATCTCACGAATATTCGGACTTCTAGCGGTATTATGCACGATTATACCGAGGTCGTACGGCCCGATCCAGAGTGGTGTGTACACTGCCGAGGGTCGACCGGAGCGAACCGGAGATGCATCTCAATATACTGTCGAGGCATTCAGCCCGATCCACAGGAAAGGAAGAAATTTATCGGGTTTCCAAGTCACGTGCTTACTGCACATGTACATGAGCATAAAGTAAACATGAATTTTACTGTTTATCAATTATCTCGCCAAACAACTCAGAGTGATAAAGCTCGGCCTAATGTATTCCCAAATCAATCTCAATTATAAATTTAATTAATCAAGCTAGCAAATTGAGTTCAAATAATTCAAATATTACATGATAAGATCTTAAGTCTACCCAAACATAAATATGCTTTAGCTACGTACAGACTCCTGTCACCTCGTGCATTTGTAGCACCCACAACTAGTAGCACATAACAATTACATCACCCAAGGAGGTAGTTTCCCCCTCACAAGGTTAGACAAAAGACTTACTTCGCTTCGAAATTCCAATAACCGGCTCCAATGCCTCTCTAACTCCTTAATTCAAAGCCAAAAAATCCGAAATTATCCAAACGATGTACAAATTAATCAAAATATATCCGATGCTTACAGTTTTACAATTTATAATAATCCTCAACTCTGCTCGAAAAGTCAACAAAGTCAACCCTCGGGCCCACGTGCCCGAATTCTAAATATTTTCGAAGATAAACATTGCCCATAACATCATGAACTCAAATATATAATTATTCCTAATTTCATGTCGAATTTCATGGTCAAAATCTAAAATACCAAATTCTAGGTTTTTCTTCAAGATTTCACAATTTCTTCAACATTCCACGTTTAAATCCAAACATAATTCATGTATTTAATTTTCAACAAGTGGGAATCACTTACCTTGTATTTCTTGATGAAAAACACCTCAAAATAGCTCCCCAAATTCGGCCATCCAAGTGCAAAATGAGAGAAAAGAGAGCTCTAATGACCCGATTGGTCGTTTTGAGTGTATTAGCCCCGATCCCCTATTTATTGCCTCCTCTGTGCTATATTGTAGTTACATTACTCGCCAGGGTGTTTGGTTTTGGTTTAGGGAGAGTTTCAGAGTGATATGGGACGCATAGTCCTAAGTTGGAAGTTTAAGTGGTAGGAGTTGACCGTAGGTTGACTTGTGTGCGACTTTGGAGTGGAGTTATGATGGTTCCAATAGCTCTGTAGAGTGATTTTGGTCTTAGGAGTGTAGGAGCATGTTCGGATGTTGATTTGGAGGTCCGTAGGTAGTTTCGGCGTAAATTGACGAAAGTTGGAAATTTGGAAGATTTTTGGATAGTTTGTCCAGGAGTGGACTTTTGATATCAGGGTCGGATTTTGATTCCGGAAGTTCGAATATGTCCATAATGTCAATTATGACTTGTGTGAAAAATTTGGGGGTTAATTGGAGTTGTTTTGGTATGAATCGGCATTGGTTTCAGAATTCGAAAGTTCATAAGTTCTTAGGCTTGAATCGATGCGCGATTCGTGATTCTAGTATTGTATGATGTGATTTGAGACTTCAAGCGTGTTCATATGATATTTTAGGACTTGTTGGTATGCTTAGTTGAGGTCCCAAGGGCCTCGGGTGTGATTCGGGCCGTGTTCGGCGCATTTCAGAACTTTGAAGAATTGTTGAAGCTGCTTAATTTGCTTATGTCTGATTTCCTTCATCGCATTCGTGAGAGAGATCTCGCGTTTGCAAAGGGTACCTGGGAGGCAGGTGAGATTTGTTCTTCGCGTTCGCGAAGAAGGCAACGCGTTCGCGAAGAAGAGAGGCAGGCTGGGGGGACCTCACGCGTTGGTCTACACATTCGCGAGCTGGAGGACCTTGGTTACTGCGTTCGCGAATGGAACCTCGCGTTCGCGTAAGAGTAAAAATTGGACAGTAATATTTGTGCTTCGCGAACTCGAGGCAATTTTCGTGTCCGCGAAGAAGGAAAAGCTGGGCAGCAGACTTAAGTTCAAAATTGAGGGTTTATTTCATATTTTACAATTTGGACTTAGAGAGCTTAGTTTGAGGTGAAATTTCGAGGGATTTTCAGAGGGATTATTGGGGTAAGAGTTCTTAACTCGATTTTGATTAAATTCCACTAATCTATCATTGATTTTATCATGTAATTAGGGATTTGGGTTGGAAAAATTAGGGTCGTGACAAGTTGATATCAGGGCTCTAGGTTCATAGGTGTTATGAGTCACAAGCAGGTTTAGTACAGTCTCACGAATCGGTACGGAGATGTCTGTACTTATCTTCGGGAGGCAATGGGACTGTTAGGAAAAGCTTCACTTCCTTGATACATTATCGTGCGAAATTTTTGACTTTGGATTCTAAATCTCTGTCTTTCTACTCTTTCACACGCGCCCCCTGCTAGAGCTCCGAGATGCCGAGGCCTGGGTAGAGGCCGAGGACGTCCACATGGTGCAGCTAGAGAACCCCCACGAGTTGCTACGGAGGAGCCACCAGTAGCTCTCCAACACACTCTCGCCCAGTTCATACCACTTGCTCCTGCCACCTCTCAGGCCAGGGGAGGAGCACAGGCTCCTGCCGCCCGTACCCTAGAGCAGCGGGTCTAGGTTGACCAGGTCCCAGAGGTCATACTAGTGCAGCCGGTCGCCCTAGTTTAGCTTGAGGTTATGGCAGCAGTTTCTAAGGGGGAGCAGCTCAGGCTCGAGAGGTACAAAAAGTACCACCCTCCTACTTTCAGCGGGTTGGCGTCAGAGGATGCCCGGGGTTTTCTTGAGGAGTGCCACCATATCCTCCTTACTATGGGTATTGTGGACTCTAGTCGGGTTGCTTTCACTGCGTTCCAGCATAAAAGAGCGGCTTATCAGTGGTGGAGAGCATATGAACTTGGTAGACCGGCCGAGGCAGCTTCAATCACTTGGACACAATTCTCAGATATGTTCTTGAGGAAGTTTGTACCCTAGAGTCACAGAGATGCATGGCGTGCAAAGTTTGAGCAGTTGCGCCAGGGTTCTATGACCGTGTCGGAGTATGCGGTCCGGTTCAGTGATTATTCTAGGCATGCACCCTCCTTGATTGCTACTACTAGAGAGCGGGTCTGTCGATCTATCGAGGGGCTCAACCCCAATATCATATTTAGCATGGCTCGGGAGTTGGAGATGGACATCGCATACTAGCAGTTAGTGGGGATTGCAAGGAGGTTGGAGGATATTTTGACTCGGGAAAGAGAGGAGAGGAAGGCCAAGAGGCCTCGAGATTCTGGCATATATGGTGGTACCCGTGCCTAGTTGCAGCTCGTCATGGTAGGGGCTTTTTGAGTTGCCTTGTTCATTCAGTACTTCTAGCTTCCAGCGGTATTCCGGCCACTCCTAGGCCTTAGGCTCCCTATTATGCACCACCATTGTCTAGTGCACCTCCTGCCGGGGGTGCTTTCAGCGGTCAATCCAGCTGATCAGGCCCGAGCCAACGACAACAGCCACGTCCTCCAAGAGCTTGTTTTAAGTGTGGTGAAACTTGTCATATGGTGAAGGATTGCCCCAAACTTAGGAGGGGTGTACCTTCACAGACTACTTAAGCTCTGCTTATTCCATTGAATCCTCAAGCTTCTCAATCTATGGTCACCACACCAGTTGCAACCTCACCTGCACAGCCAGCTAGAGGTGGAGGTTGAGCAGGTAAAGGTCGCCCTAGAGGGGGAGGCCAGGCCAGGTATTATGCTCTTCTTGCTAGGACAGAGGCAGTTGCATTCGACTCAGTCATCACAGGTATTGTTCCAGTCTGTCTTAGAGATGCATCAGTCTTATTTGATCCAAGCTCCATTAATTCCTATGTGTCATCTTATTTTTCTCCATATTTGGGTGTATCTCGTGGTTCTTTGAGTTCTCCTATCTATGTGTCCACATCTGTAGGAGATTCTATTGTTGTTGACCATAAGTATTGGTCGTGTTTGGTTGTTCTTAGTGGTTTTGAGACCAGAGTCGATTTATTATTGCTCATTATGGTAGATTTTGATATTATTTTGGGCATGGACTGCTTGTCGCCCTATTCTATTCTTGATTGTCACGCCAAACCGTGATGTTGGCTATGCTAGAATTACCACGGATAGAGTGAAGAGGTGCTTTAGATTATATTCCTAGCAGGGTTATTTCATTTCTAAAGGCTTAGCGTATGGGTGAGAAAGGGTGTAATGCTTATCTAGGTTTCATGAGGGACTTCAGTATTGATACTCTTACCGTGGAGTCTGTTCCAGTAGTGAGGGATCTTGGGGGCATGCCATCCGACAGGGATGTCGATTTTGGCATCGATTTGTTACCGGGCACTCAGCCCATTTCTATTCCACCCTATCTTATGGCCCCAGCAGAGTTGAAAGAGTTAAAGGAGCAGTTGCAAGAGTTGCTTGATAAGAGCTTCATTCGGCTCAGTGTATCACCTTGGGATGCTCTGGTCTTGTTTGTCAAGAAGAAAGATGGTTCGATGCGCATGTGCATTGATTATCGACAGTTGAACAAGGTTACAGTGAAGAACAAGTATCCATTGCCACAAATTGATGACCTATTCGATAAGCTACAGGGGCCAGAGTGTTCTCTAAGATTGACTTGTGCTCAGGTTATCATCAATTGAAGATTCGGGAGCCAGATATCCCGAAGATTGCCTTCAGGACTCGGTATGGACATTACGAGTTCCTTGTGATTCTTTTGGGCCGACCAATGCCCCAGCAACATTTATGCACTTGATGAACAATGTATTTCAGCCCTATCTTGACTCATTCATCATTTTGTTTAGTGACGACATTCAGGTGTACTCTCGGAGCCGGGAGGATCATGAGCAGCACCTGAGGACTGTGCTTCCAACCTAAAGAGAAAATAAGTTATATGCAAAATTTTCAAAGTGTGAATTCTAGCTTGATTCGGCAAGATTTTTTTTGGTCCATGTAGTGTCGAGTGAGGGGATCAAGGTGGATTTGAAGAAGACTGAAGCAGTGCAGAGTTGGCCCAGACTGTCTTCAGCCATGAAGATCTAGAATTTTATTTTAGTTTGGCGGGGTATTACCGTCGATTTGTAGAAGGTTTCTAGTCTATTGCAGCACCTATGAACAAATTGACCAGAAGGGTGCTCCGTTTAGGTGGACCGAGGAGTGTGAGGAGAGCTTTCAAAAGCTCAAGACAGCTTTGACTACAGCCCCAGTGTTGGTGTTGCCTTCGGGTTTGGGGTCTTATACTGTAGATTGTGAAGTGTCGTGTATTGGTCTCGGCACGATGTTGATGCAGGATGGTAGGGTGATTGCTTACGCATCTAGACAGCTAAAGGTGCATGAGAAAAACTATCTTGTCCACGACCTCGAGCTAGCAGCTATTGTTCATTCCTTGAAGATCTGGCGTCACTATTTGTACGGTATCCCTTTTGAGGTCTACACCGACCACCGGAGTTTAAAACATCTGTTCAAATAGAAGAATCTTGACTTGCGAAAATAGAGGTAGTTCGAGTTCCTTAAGGACTATGATATCACCAATTTATATCATCCCGAGAAGGTCAATATGGTGGTCGAGGCCTCGAGTCGAAAGGTGGAGAGTTTGGGCAGCTTAGCATATGTACCTGTAGCAGAGAGGACATTAGCCTTGGATGTTCAGGCCTTGGCCAACCAGTTTGTTAGATTGGATGTTTCTGAGCCAAGCTGAGTTTTGGCTTATGTGGTTTATCAGTCCTCTCTCTATTATTGTGTCAGTATGACGACCCCTATCTGCTTGTCCTCAAGGACACGGTTCAGCACGGCGATGCCAAGGAGGTCACTATTGGAGATGACAGTGTATTACAGATGCAGGGCAGGGGATGTGTGCCCAATGTAGATGTGTTGCGTGAGTTGATTCTCTAGGGGGCTCACAGCTCACGGTACTCCATCCATCCAGGTGCCACGAAGATGTATCAGAACTTGAGGCAGCACTATTGGTGGAGGCGGATAAAGAAGAACATAGTGGAATATGTATTCCGATACCTAAACTGTCAGCAGGTGAAGTATGAGCATCAGCGGCCTGGTGGATTGCTGGAAATGGGAGCGGATCACTATAGATTTTGTTGTTGGGCTTCCACAGACTTAGAGGAAGTTCGATGCAGTTTGGGTGATTGTGGATAGATTGACCAAGTCAGCTCATTTCATTCTAGTGGTGACTACTTACTCTTCAGAGCAGCTGGCTCATGTTTATATTCGCGAGATTGTCATGCTTCATGGCATGCCGGTATTTATCATCTCTGACCAAGATGCACAGTTTACATCGCGGTTCTGGAGGGCCATACAACATGGGTTGGGCACGTGGGTGGAGTTGAGTACAGCATTTCACCCTTAGACTGACAGGCAGTCCGAGTGCACTATTCAGATATTGGAGGATATGCTTCGCGCGTGTGTTATGGAGTTTGGGGATTCTTGGGATCAGTTCTTTTCGTTGCGAAGGTAGCCTACAGCAATAGATATCAGTCGAGCATTCAGATGGCCCCGTATGAGGCTTTGTATGGTAGGTGGTTTCGGTCCCCGGTGGGTTGGTTTGAGCTGGGTGAGGCTAGGCTATTGGGTACAGACTAGGTTTAGGATGCTTTGGAAAAGATTAAATTGATTTAGAATAGACTTCATACAGCCCAATCCAGACAGAAGAGTTATGCGAATCGAAAGGTTCTCGACATTGCAGTCATGGTTGAGGAGCGGGTCTTGCTCCAGGTTTCGCCCATGAAGGGTGTTATGAGGCTCGGGAAGAAGGGCAAGTTGAGCCCTAGGTATATTGGACCTTTTGAGATTCTTGAGAGGGTTGGAGAGGTGGCCTACAGACTTGCACTACCACTTAGTCTAGCTACAGTTCATCCAGTGTTCTATGTTTCTACACTCCGGAAGTATCATAGTGATCCGTCTTATGTGTTAGATTTTAGCTCAGTCTAGTTGGACAAAGATTTGTCTTATGTTGAGGAGCTGGTGGCCATTTTGGACAGGCAGGTTTGAAAGTTGAGGTCGAAGAACGTTGCTTCAGTGAAGGTAATGGAGGGGTCAGCCAGTCGATAAAGCGACTTGGGAGACCGAGCATGATATGCGTAGCCGTTATCCTTAACTTTTCACCACTTCAGGTATGTCTCTATACTCGTTCGAGGATGAACCTTTGTTTTAAGAGGGGAAGGATATCACGATCCGGCCTGTTGTTTTGGGTGTATTAGCCCAGATCCCCTATTTATTGCCTCCTCTGTGCTATACTGTAGTTACATGACTCGCTGGGGTGTTTGGTTTTGGTTTCGGAAGAGTTTCGTAGTGATATGCGACACATAGTCCCTAAGTTGGAAGTTTAAGTCGTAGGAGTTTCGTGTAGGTTGACTTGTATGAAAACGACTTCAGAATGGAGTTTTGATGGATCTAATATCTCCATAGAGTGATTTTGATCGTAGGAGCATGTTCGGATGTTGATTTGGAGGTCCGTAGGTCGTTTCGGCATAAATTTGCGAAAGTTGGAAAATTAGAAGATTTTTGAAAAGTTTGACCGGGAGTGGACTTTTGATATTGGGGTCGGATTTCGATTCCGGAAGTTGGAATAGGTCCATAATGTCAATTATGATTTATGTCCAAAATTTGGGGGTTAATCGGATTTGTTTTGGTCTGAATCAGTGTTGATTTTGGAATTCGAAAGTATAGAAGTTCTTACGCTTGAATCGATATGCGATTCGTGATTCTAGTGTTGTTTGATGTGATTTGACGCTTCGAGCATGTTCCTATGATGTTTTAGGACTTGTTGGTATGCTTGGTTGAGGTCCCGAGGGCCTCGGGTGTCATTCAAACCATGTTCGGCGCATTTCAGAACTTTGAAGTATTGCTGAAGCTGCTGAATTTGTTGATGTCTGGTTTCCTTCATCGCGTTCGCGAGAGAGGTCTCGCGTTCGCGAAGGGTACCTGGGAGGTAGGTGAGATTTGTTCTTCGCAAACGCGAAGAATAGAGGCAGGCTGGGCAGACCTCACGCGTTGGTCTACGCATTCGCGAGCTGGAGGACCTTGGTCACTGCGTTCGCGAGAGGAACCTTGTATTCGCATAAGAGGAAAAATTGGGCAATGACATTTGTGCTTCGCGAACGCGAGGCAATTTCCGTGTTCGCGAAGAAGAAAATGCTGGGCAACAGACTTAAGTTCAAAATCGAGGGTTTATTTCATATTTCACAATTTGGACTTAGAGAGCTCGGGTTGATGTGAAATTTCAAGGGATTTTCAGAGGGATTGTTGGGGAAATAGTTCTTAGCTCGATTTTGATTAAACTCCACTAATCTATCATTGATTTTGTCATGTAATTAGGGATTTGGGTTGAAAAAATTGGGGTCGTGATAAGAGCTAAGTCCCGATTAAAAAAGGACTTTGCCCAGACAACCCTTCTTCGCGATCGGGGGAAAGCCTTCGAGATCGCGAAGACCAAACTCCCCAGCTGCCAAACTCTCTCTTTGCGAACGCGATGAACCGGTTACAAACGCAAAGACCAGCTGCTCCGTCCCTACCTGAACGCGACTCCAGGCTCGCAAATGCGTAGGACAAATACCTGGTGCCCACTCCTGCCTGCCCTTCTACGCGATCGCGTAATCACCCTCGCGATCGCGAAGCACTACCTCCAAGGCTCGCGAACGTGTACCTCATATCGTGAACGTGATGAAAAAATGGCCAGACACCCTATAGGCCTTTGCGAACACGGCCCTTTCATCGCGATCGCGAAGAAGAGCGCACCAAACCTCAGAAACAGCAGCTCAAACATGGCGAAATGGCCCGTAGCCCATCTAAAGCTCACCCGAGGCCTCCGGGACCCGTCAAATCACACCAAAAAAGTCTTAAAACATAACACGAACCTTATCAAGGCCTCAAATCACACCAAACAACATCAAAACTATGAATCAACGATCGAAACCTTTTCTTAAACTTCAAACTTTTAAGCTACAACGAACGCATTCGGATTATACTTAAACATTTTGGAATGACGTCGAACTTTATGTGGAAGTCATAAATCACGATACGAACCTATTCCAAGGCTCAGAATCCCAAACGGACATCGATAATATCAAAATCCACTTCAAACCAAACTTAGGAAATTCTAAAATATTCAAAATGCCAACTTTCCATGATAAGCGCCGAACTTCTCCCAGACCACCAGATACTCAACCCGAACATATGCCCAAGTTCGAAATCATCATACGAACCTATTGAAACCTTCAAATACTAATTTCGAGGTTGTTTACTCAAAGTCAAACCTTGGTCAACTCTTCCAACTTAAAGCTTCCGAATTGAGAATTTTCCATCCGAATCAACTCCGGACTTCCCGAATTTCAATTCCGACTACGCGTACAAGTTATAAAACATGAAGTGAAGCTACTCAAGGCCTCAAGTCCTCGAACAACTCACTAGGGCTCAAAACGGCCGTTCGGTTCGTTACATTCTCCACCACTAAAACATATGTTCGTCCTCAAACGTGCTAAGAACCGCTCCGCAATTGCCCGGAATCACTCTTTAACACCTCATGCACCTACCCGTGCCACCACAACCCACATGAGCACGTTAGCCCGAGCCGGACTGAAGATCCTTCCAGCTGCATTAGCCCTCAAGCCATAGAACCAATTCCAACATCCGGAGTTCTCTATCAAGTCTGATTCTAACATGTGAACGTCGTATCAATCTCTACACGTTGTACCAAAACATGATCTTGCACCCATGCTGAAACCACATCGAGAGTCGTGTGCCCATAATAACATCCTCCAACTACAATAGCTGCAATTTCACGAATCCGATGCCCGTAATACTCCTCATGACGCATATAAGTCCTGTTCCAAGTCTCGCAATACTGCCACGACGAAAGAGATCTGTAGAAGCTCATAACCACTTGCCACATCAACCACACAGGGTGTATCTCCGATTGAAAGGACCACTACCTCATTCTACTCTGATTAGTGGCATTTTCCCTCTAAGCTACATTATACAAGTCCGATTGCACTGATTCCAAGTCCAGCAACCACCCAGTACAAGCCGCCCCGGGCAATAAGCCACCTCAAACACTGTCAAAGTCTCATATGACACCACCAATGCGCCAAAAAGCTACAACTCGAATAAGACCCATAAGGAAGAATGAACTTTAGAAAGGAACTATCCAGCCCGTGAAATGAATAAAACGGCCAAATAGATGCTATGAACCTATCTCAGAGATGAGAAACAAGACACAAAAAATAAGTATAAGAAATCGTACTCAACATCTCGCTGTTACGCGTGCTACCCGATCCAAACATGACACCGTTGCGGCGTGCAACTCGATCCAGACATGACACTGTTGCGGCATGCAACCCGATCCAAAAAACATACCCGTGGTGACATACCATCTGATCTACACATAATAATCAATAAGGAAATATCCATCAAGCTATAATGCTCATAGCTACGAAATACCCGAATATCTACCAAGCATAGAAAGTGCATAAATATACAACCTTGGGGAGACGGTTAGCGCCATGCGCTACAAAACTCAAGCACAACTAAGGTGCAATAAACGACCTGCATCTAGAGAGCCATCTTGCTCATATAACACCACAAGCTACACGGGATCACAACATATGTGTGAATAATCAAGCCATCTCACAACCCACATGGCATAATAGAGTATTACATAAAATAGTTGATGACAGGAATAACATCCAACACCCGAAGACTCCTCCATCAGCAGCGGTATGATGAATGAACACACCCGACCTGATGTAGAGCATATATTCACATTGGATCTACCACCGGACCTCAAGCTGGTCTTGATCATCCCATACTAGGCCAATAACCTTTCAAGGATCTAAAATGACCCTATTCATGACACATACGGGCATCCGTCCAATCCAGAACAAACTCCCACAGTCCACAACCCAAGGAACAAAGTGCCTCTCAGGCATAAACTCTCCCATCTGCGACCAGAATATTCATACCTGATTTCAATCTCTACCACTTAAATGACCAACATGTCACACTCACACAATTATCCCATGGAGGTTACTCCCACAACTTACCGCACCAAGTAGAAAAATCAACACATCTATGGCCACTAATCATACTATTTGTGTAATGCCAATTACGAATCCACAAACCAAAGCATAATGCCTCTTCCGCAGAATACCATCCTCAAGCGACATTAAGACAGTGCCAGCTTACTTTGAAAATCGGAATTCTTCCCCCGCTACTCCGAGCTCGTGACATTCTTATCAAAATCAAACCACAACCTTGATCCTCAACTTCCAATTTCCATATCGCTCGCTGCACCTATCATACTGCTTCGCGAGAGTGCAAGAATTTCATCATAACCCCTGAACCACCATCATAACCCCTGAACCACCGACATAATAAATACTTCATTGGCTAGAACCTCTTTCACTAAACTCGTTTCATAAGAACAATTGCAACACGCAACCATATTCCCATAATCGTAGAAAATACGAACCTCAAGTCGTGGTCTAAACCGCTATAACTCCTCCAGGATTGATTCACGCATAACAAAACCATCAGAATCAAATACCTCCAAATCAATAAAATTACAAGTGGCTCTCGAGCCCCCACTCACATCCACGATTCACCTGTACATCTTAACACACTGAAGAAATCGATCATTTCCACAACCATGTTGATTCAAACCTTTATGAACTGACTCTACTTCTTTCAAATTACTCTTGACTTGCCTCTGAAATAATATTCCTATTCAAACACATGACGGACCTTAACCAACCTTCATCCTGAGTGACCCAAAATCATGAGACCACATCGCCTCAACACCCATCAGCCATCTCATACCCTTCTCATGCACTCACTAGTATCTCCAACTAATACACCTGTTCTGAAAGATTTTCTAAGAATCCAAAACTATTTCCTTTCATCTCTCTACCATCGCATCGTAGATCCGATAATAACATAGAAATTCCCCAAGCCCCTTTTCATAATCCACTGCATAAACTCAATCCTTAACCATACCACGGACCCAAAATCCTTAGGCACCGCGCTTTAATTCTTGAACCCACTAGAACCATTATTGAGAGTCATCCACTATGACCTGGTCCCGAATGTAACCAAACTCTAAACCTCTGTTAGCACATGAACACTCCCAAAGAAGCAACCAGATTAATTCTTTTCCTTGTGCATCTCATCCACAGGAAGCATAAACTCTGAGTCATCCCAACATCTACACCCTAACCGATAAGGTGAAATGTAGCACACATACATCAAATTCCTTGCTCGAAATACCCTTGATGTTTTCTCCCCTTGGTCATAACTAATCTACAAATGTACGGATAACCCGATATTGCCAAGGCACACAACCATGTGGACCAATCGTTGACGGTAGGCTCCCTCACTTTGCTTTAAGATACAATCTTATAATCTAGAACTCACAATGACTCCTTCTTCTTAATTACCATGATCTCGCACAGTTAACCTGCCAAATTTCTCATAATCGCTTGTTAAACTTTTCATAAAACATTTTGAGTTATCAGCCAGAATCGCACATTGGACCTCCTGACAGTCATACCATCTTCTTCAAGCGATCCAAGCTCCCATCATAGTACATGCCTCCTGCTGGATAGAAAGTAGAACTCTTCATAGAAGCTTCATCAAAATCACAAAAATAGCTAACTTGCTCAAAAGAGATAGCCCGCTTGTGTAATTTCATATGGACATCTTCCAATGACATTGCCCTGGTTACAACTACCACGAAATCAATAACATTTCCTGAGCCCATGCTCGTCCACCAGCTGTAAGAGTCCGTTCATTCCCCATTAGCATTAACTGAAGGTCCAACAAAACATTCCAAAACAAGAAGTCATGTTGCATCCCAAAATGATAATCAAGCTTTCACACCCCTCTTCATTCCAAGCAAACTCCCTCCCGTCATATTCGACCTTCCTCAGTACAATAGCCACCACCCCAATTGAAATTCATAGACTTAGTCATTATCTACCATGATCCCTAAATCGCTCTAAGCTTTCTCATGCATATGGCTATCCTACCACAGAATCCATACGCTACTCTGCCACTCCCAATTTAGTTAAACCACCTCCTTAAGCAACTTCTCGACTTCTGCTGTTCATACTTGACCTACTAGCAATTCAACCACTGAGACACCTCCCACCACGTCTTTCCTCCTCCTTCGCTGCCAAAATACTGCTTCAAATCATAATCCATCTCCATCGCACCCAAACCGATAGATTGACACCAACTCTGAGCCTCCATAAGGATCATCTATATCGAGCCGCCAACATGAGAAACACTGATTCGACTCTGAAGCCCCCATACACCGCCACTTCTGATAATCGCTGCTTAGTCACCATTTTACGACATCCTGTCCCAATGAAAAATCAAAGGAGACCACAAAACCAATGAGCCTTAATGCATTCCAACAAAGATGACGACACCACAGCCCAATGAGAATTCCACCACGTTTGAAAATATCAAGTCTCGCTACTCCGCAACCCAAGGCCTAATAATCCATAGCTCAATTGCCTTTCCTCTGCCGGAATTAAATGCCGTACCTCTAGACTATGACTCGAGTAATCTTCCTTTCGAGTCGTTTACTACCGTGTACATAAATGAGCACCCTACCATGCACACCAGCGTTGTGCGATAACAACGTATGAACCTAATATTACACTATGCATAGCCTCGAAGCCGTAGGCAATACTAGCACTGGGCTGGAACGACAGAGCATCCTTTCACAAGACGACAATAATATCCCACCCGAATACGCAGGGAGAAACATCCTGCGCCACGTCTGCAGTACCACTACAACTCCTCGATGCCCAATTGATAACGAGTGTTTTCAACATCGTATATGAATGAGTAGGAAGGAAATGAAGGCATAAGCTTCAATAGAATCAAATGGCACGACAAGGAATCAAGAAGGGAGGTTCTCCTAATAGTCCTAACAGACTGGTGGGGTCGTTACACATAGCTTCCGACCATCTAGGATCTGATGAGGCTTCCTTGAAGGTTGTAGGCTCTACTACAGAAGTAAGAGCTGTTAAAAAGTGTATGTATTTGGGTCTGAGACTGAAATAGTTAACTAAGTGTTGAATAGGGTATAGAAGTTGTTAGACATAATTAATGGTTGGTGTAATCAAGTCCTTCATCCAACTAGGAGTTTTCTTTGTTCTGACTGATTTCCTTAATGCTGCTGAATCATCTGATGGCATTGCATTATGGATCACATCATCATCCTGTTGATCATGATCAGGCAGAGTTGTATCACCCATAGGAGGTTCTGCATTAGGAGTGTCTATTGTATCAGCTAGTAATTATGGTGCACTAGCTAGTAGATTTGCTATATCTGTATAAACTTGATGATCAATACCTATATCATATATGAGGCTTGCTACTTCTTCATGGTCTGAAGAAGGATCATGTGGTAAAGGATCTAAACCAATCTTAGAAAACAATGGTGGTTGTTTCTCTTTCCTGTGCTTGAAGGAAATAAAGTCTCTCTCGAACTGACATCTCTATTCACAAAGAATGTCTGAGCAGTTAGCTCATACAGAATATACCCTTTGGTCGACTCTGAATATCTCATCATGACAAATGCAATTGCCCTGGTAGCAAATTTATCATGGTTATTTAACCTTTTTGCAAAGTAAAGACACCCATTAGTTTAAATGTCGTAAGCCAGGCTTCCTCTTATGGAAGACCTCATAAGGAGATTTTCCTTGTAATGCCACAGATGACATTCTATTAATCAAATAGACTGCTGCCAGCACACAATCTCCCCAAAACTTTAGAGGAATTCCACTTTGAAATCTAATTGCTCTAGCTATTTCTAAGATCTGTTTGTGTTTTCTTTCAGCCACCCCATTTTGTTGTGGGGTGTGCACACATGTCCTCTGATGTAAAATCCCCAGAGATTGAAAAAGTTGGGAACAACTTGTGTTAACAAATTCCCCTCCATTATCTGACCTCAACATCTTAACAGATTTCACAAACTGAGTTTGCACCATCCTGAAGAAATTTCTTAAAACCACAATTACATCACTTTTAAATTTCACCATCAAAAGTTTGTACATTTGTAAGGACCCTATACATCTATATGTAGCAGATAAAAAATCTCAGAAGTTCTGCTTGTACTCTTATTGAATGGTAGTCTAACATGTCTTGCTAATGGGCAAATCATACAGTTCTCAATTACACTGCTACATTGTTCTTGTGACAGTCCTAATAGCTGTCTTATTGCTCCAACTGATGCGTGCTCCTGTCTTCTATGCCAAATCTCTATATCCACCTTTTTTTTTTAATTATAGCCAGTCCTTTATTTGCAACTGTGATCCTTTCAATAGGAACTTGAGGAAACAAGTAGAGGTTACCTCTTTCTCTACCAATTCCCCTCATCCTGCCATTGTAAAGGTCTTGGAACATACAAAAATGTGGAAAGAAAGTGACTGAACACTGCAATGCCTTTGTGAGTCTAGAGATAGATAACAAGTTGTACTTGAAATCTGGTATGTACAGATCATTATCTATTGTGTCTCTACCAGTGAAATTACATAAACCAATATGTGTGACAACAATAGTTCCTCCATTTGGTAAATGCACTCTTTGATGTTCTTGAACTTCTAATATAGTTTTACTGTCTAGCATATTCAAATCTGAAATCATATGATTTGTTGCTCGTCAACAATCCATACTTTCCTGCGTGAATCTACTAGAAAGACATTAACAGTACGTACCATGTTTGCTGATGGTTCACCAGTGTTATTGTTGTCCTGTTTAGCAGCTTCAAGATTTGAGAGTACTATCATGTGTGAAGTAAGGTCCTGTCATGTGTTCTGCTGCTAAAATCATCACTATTGTTTTGAATTGCTTCCTTTCCATCATGCCTTCTATGATCTCCAATAGTGGCATTGTGGGCTGCAATGAATGTTGGTTTCATTTTATACTTGAAATCAGCTGGATATCCACCTATCAAATTGAAGCAGCCTTCACAACTATGGCCCTTAAGTTTATAGTAGTCACACTGCATATTGTTGTTCTTCTTAGGTCTTTGAGGAAATCCTCCTTTTGCCATCATTAATGCTGCAGATACATTGTTTGACATGTTTCTTTGACTCTCCCTTTCCATCAACATGGAATAAACCTTGTTAATAGTGGGTACTGGTACCATCATGAGCAATTGACTCTAGCTAGCTCATATAATTCATTAAGTCCCATCAGAAATTGCAACAACTTCAATTGCTCCATAAATGTCACAAATTCTCGAAATTTCACACAATCACAATCTGGAATTGGAGCTAAACTATCAAATTCAGCCCATAACAGTCTCAACTTTGAGAACTAAGCAGAGATAGTGTTCGTTCCTTGGTTAATTGAAGCAATCTCCTTATGAATCTGAAAAATCCTCGAGCAATCAATTTTGTCAAAACGTTCCTTCAAATCTCCCCATACAGGCGCATCATTTGTCGAATATACAATCCCACTGTACAATTCCTTAAAAACAGTTCATTATCCACGATAAAACTATTGCTTTACATCTTTCCCATAAATCAACTAGATTTGGATTGTAATTCTCCCTCTTACAGGTGCGTCTATGAACCCTAGTTTTTTTCTTCCTAGGATTGCAATTCGCATAGCTTGACTCCATTCAGTCCGGTCAATAGTAGAGAGATCAACAATGTTGCAGATCTATCCGTTGCATGCAGATACAATGGATGATTGTGACTGAGTTTTTCCGGCTCTGTATCGTCAATCGCAATAGCTGAGCTTCACCAAAAACTCGACTTCAACAATTTTGTGGATCGTAATCTAAACAGCTATACTAACAGCTATTGGCTCTGATACCAAGTTATATTCCATGAATTCCATCTCTGTAATCTAGAATCTTCGATGAACAAAAGAGAATTAAGAAGGAGATGAATGAAGGAACAGAGAAATGAGAGCTTGCTCTGCAATTGGACTGCAGATTTTGGAAATGAAAGCACGTGTATTATTATTCCACTAAATGATATATTTATAAGTTATGCACTTTAATATACAATTTATATCCAGCTATCATGTAACTCACTAACCATTAACAATAATGAACTAACTTATTTACTCGTCTAACTGACACTAGTTAACCAACCATTATAGTCGTCGAACCTCAAGTTACACCAGTCTCAACAATATTTTTGTAAATTGAGACTCTAAAATCCCCAAAGCCTATGATCATACTTATATATTTAAAATTTCAATAATTTTAACGTTGTTTGCAAGAAATCCTCCCCATAAATTACAGTAGGTATATGATCATAAATATATATTACAAATTACCAATGCATAAATCACATTAACTTATCCATATAGTACATCAAATAAATATATTTTCAAATAAAAATTTGTTTCAAACAAACACCAGAATTTAAAAATTCTTTCATCCAAACATAAAACTTTGCAAATATACGTTTAATTTAAGCCAAACAATAACTCCTTATCGAGTAAAATCTCGCCAAATACAGCTGTTGACTACAGGAACAAAAAAATAATCATGTAACTAAAAAGGAAAAAGAATTAAAAAGAAGAGAGATAATTCACCTGAACTGATCGATTTAGTTCTATGCATGTTTTAGGTAATCTGTGTAGGGAAATGACAAGGAATAATAATAATAATACTGCAATAATATTATTTGTGAGTAGAAACACGAATTGGCTTAAGTCGTGCTGGGCACTGTCCTAAAAATTTATTTTAGCAGTGTGAAGTGTCTCCTCAGGATTAAACAAACACGCTTCTATTTTTGAGGATACATGAATCAGTAAAATATTAAATTACGAACCCAACTATTTAAAAGAAGGGAACAAAAGAAAATAGACTATTAATTTTGAAAAGGAAAGACAAATGGAAGCTAATGAAAAATGAAAAAGTAAGGAAAGTTGCTGATGATTGTTGCCTAAGTTGAATGCCTATTTATAAGCTTCAAGAGAAGTTTGAAGCATGACCTTGAATTTTTCATGCAATTGCCACACTCATTTCTCCATTGCCACTTGGAAGATTATTTGTCTAATTTTGGAAATATTACAACAATATCTTCTTGAAACCTTTCTCACTTATTCTTCTTAATCCAAGTTCCGAATTGATTTAGTGTACATAAACTATGATTTTCTGGATTTGCTTTCAATCTAAGAAGAATTATGTGTAAGACAAATATGAAAAAAAGAATGTTGAGAAATAAATTAAACGCACAGAACAGGAGGAAAAGAAAAGGTGGAAACTCGCAACTCCAAGTTTCAACAATTCTTGTGCAATTTCTACACCTTAGCTTTCTTCCATCTTTGCTCTAATCTGATCTAATTCATACAAATTGCAAAAATATTTAAGGTCCAAACGTAGTCAAAATAGAAAATCTCAAGTTGGATTTATAAAATTTTGAGAAAGCGAATAAAAATCCTATGAAATATGAATGGGGAGCATCGGATAGTATTTCACTATTTTCTTTTTAACCTTAACCATCGTCACTTGTATATAATAGCCACAATGAAACGTTACAAAGACCTCCGCAATAGAATACCCCAAAAAGAAAGTGGTGACCAGCCACTTCTATACATTTGCAGACCTTCTACTTCTATGTCATTCAGACTGCAGTGGATGGTTGTGATTATTAAGAAAGGTATGAAGGTTCGTTTAGATTATATGTAGGCGTTAGTTTTTCCCTTTTTTATTTTTATTAAAATAGGGTACTGATGTTTAGCGTAAAGTATATATATTTCTATGTATATCGCTTCACATTTGACTTTTGTTTCGTGAAAGTGGGATGTTAGATGCTACAAGTCATCTTAATTTGAAGTGTTTTTATGTGTAGGAATGAGTCGGGAGCAATTGGGGGCGAAACGCGTAAGAATTGAGCCAAAACGGAATAAAAACGGACAAGGTCGCATTTAGGCGCCACAGGCAGCGCCTGGCGCCACTTGTGGCGCTGGAGACAGAGGGCTTACTGGAAGCAGCGCCCTGGTGGGCGCCTGGCGCTACCCAGGGCGCCGATGACGCAGAGTTCTCCAATTTTGCCTGGGACAAGGTTATTTTCGGCCCTACGCCTCCCCAACACTTATATAAAGAAGTCTAAACCTAATTTTGAAGGGAGAGATGCCGTTTTTGGAGCAAAACACACAACGGAATCGGGAGGAAGCAAGAATTCTCAGTTTCTTCAATCTGTTCTAGTTTTTTACAATTGATTCAACACTTATACTATTTTGTGATTTGATCATGAGTGGCTAAACACCTATTGTTCTGGGGTTGTGATTAGCCATGAATATTGTTGTTTAACATTAACTTTACCTTGATTATAATTCACCAATATATGGCTGTTTCTTCAATTCTGTGTTCAATTTCTTAATTGCCTGGCCAGCAGTTAGGTTCTATCTACTATCTATGCTATGCTTGGGAAAGCAGTTTTTAGATTAGAGAAGAGTTGAAGAGAGCATGATGTTAACCGTTAGGGGGAGCGGATTCGTGGTTAGGATATGAATATACCTAATCACCGTGCTTAATTAAATATTGTGATCTTATTATGTTCTTAATAGGTTGATTCCATAGGAATATATGCATTAATCTATTTAGAATAGGCGAGTAGTACTGCGGGAGAAGGCTATGAGAACGTTTATTGATTAATCAGCAACCATGAGTGAATTATATGAAAGGGAAATTTAAATTGAACACAATAAGATTGGTAAATTAATCACAACCCTGGAATGCTTGTCTCTATTGAGTAAATAACAATCAATTAGTTATTTGATAATTTAGTTATAACTTATTGTTGCACTTTAGCATAATCAACTATTGAACTTGAATTTTGCTTGACTGAATAACTATATTAGTGTGTTAGTAAGTAGTTGATATAAGTCCCTGTGGGTACGATATCTGGACTCAAAATCCTATATTACTTGCCGATCACGTATACTTGCGTGTGCGTTAGGGAGCAACAAGTTTTTGGCGCCGTTGCTGGGGACTTAAAAATCTGCTACTTTACCGACTTAATCTTATATTTGTTATTTGTTCAAGTTTTACTTATCAGTTTACCTTGTTTGTATTGACACAGGCTCTTCTCTTGAATGTGGAGGAGTAGAAGCGCAAAAAATCTTCTTCCTTTTGATCCTGAAATTGAACCGACACTTCACAGAGTGAGGAGAGAGGTCGAAGCCAGAACTAGAATAGAAAGAGAGTTGGACATCATAGTTCAACCACAGCCAATAGAGATGGCAGGTAATGCAGAGCGTGCGGTGATAGAAGCTGCGAGGCCCAATCTTGCTAATATGACTCAGGCTATTGTGAAACCTGAGATCACGGGGCATTTTGAACTCAAATAGTATATGGTACAGCTGATTCAGTCCACAGGGCAATATGTGGGTTTGTCTCGTGAAGATCCGTAGAGGCATATTCAAAATTTCTTGGAAATTACGGATACCTACAATTATCCGAACGTTTCTAAGGATTATGTCAGGCTGACACTGTTCCCCTTTTCACTGTTGGGGGAAACGAAGGAATGGCTGCAGAAAGAGCCCGCAAACTCAATCCACACGTGGGACGACCTAGCCAGGACATTTTTATTCAAATTCTTTCCCACCAAAAAGACAAAGTCATTGAGAAGTCAAATTCTTGGGTTCGAACAACAGGATGGAGAAACTCTTCGTCAAGCCTGGGAAAGATACAAGAAGCTGCTTAGAGATTGTCCGCATCATTGTCAGACTGATGAGGTTTTGGGACATACTTTTGTTGATGGGTTAGATGAGGCCTCAAAGATGAATCTTGACTCAGCTTGTGGGGGCAGTTGCATGGCGAAACCATATAGCGAAATCCAACTCTTGCTGAATAACTTCACTGCTAATGATCATAACTGGCAAGGAGATGGCGATTCACTCAAGGCAACTAAACAGAAGGCAGCCGGGTTGATTGAGCTTGATGACTTCGTGGCAATGAGAGCTGAGATGGCAAAACTGGCAAACCAGATGAACAGAATGACAATGCAACAGGTACAATAGAGGCAACAGGTACAACAGATGTCTATACTACGAAATGTGTGGTGACAACCATACGAGTGACGTGTGCCCCACGAATCCAGAATCTATATATTATGTGGGACAGCAGAGCAGGGGGCCAATGAATCAGAATGCCCAATATGGGAACACTTATAACCCGAATTGGAGGAATCATCCCAACTTCTCATGGGGTGGAAATCAGCAAAATCAGAATAATATTAGACCCCAAGGAAATTTTAATCAACCTCAAAGGCAACCTCACTAGGTATAAGAGAATGCAAATGATTTGTTGAAGCAGCTGGTGCTTGACAATAAACAGTTCAGGACCGAATATCAAGCCCTCACCACAACAGTAAGAAATTTGGAGCATCAAATGGGACAGCTTGTCGAGGCTCAAAATACGAGACCAACTGGGGCTCTACCTAGTGACACTGAAGCAAATCCTAGGCAGCCCTTAATGCCGTGTCGTTGAGGAACGGGAGACAACTAGAAGAAGTTGAATCGAAAAAGAGGAAACAGGTGACTTTTAATGAGAGGCCAACCATTATAGAGTCAACAGCAGAAAAAGCTAAAGAACCAGAGAAGCCGGCTGGAGAGGCAATGGCTGAGCAACCCCCACAATTGGTTGCAAGGCCACCACCTCCATTCCCTCAAAGATTGCAGAAATTGAGGGATAATGATGCATATAAAAAGTTCCTTGATATATTGAAGCAGGTAAAAATTAATATTCTGTTGGTTGACATTTTACAAGAAGTACCCAAATATACAAAGTACATCAAAGACATTGTGGCAAATAAAAGGAGATTAACCGAGTTTGAGACTGTGGCACTCACTGAAGACTGCAGTTCCAGAATTCAAGGTAAGCTACCTCAGAAATTGAAGGACCCAGGTAGTTTCACTATCCAAATTTCGATTGGGAAACATACTGTTGGGCGAGCTCTATGTGATCTTGGAGCAAGCATAAATTTGATGCCGCCATCAGTGTTCAGACAGTTGGGGTTGGTGATCCAAGCCCAACAACAATTATCTTACAGTTGGCTGATCGCTCCCTTGCTCATCTTGAGGGAGTGATAGAAGATGTACTGGTCCAAGTGGGTTCGTTCATATTCCCTGCTGACTTTATCATCCTGGATTACGAGCCCGATCAGGAAGTCCCATTTATTTTGGGGCGTCCATTCTTAGCCACGGGCCGAGCTATTATTGATGTTTGCGAAGGGAAGATGACAATGAGAGTAGGCGACCGAGTATAGGTATTCAATGTTTATAAAGCACTCAGGCTGCCAACCCACTATGAAGAATTATCCATGATCTCTGTGGTAGAGAGTGACTCCACATCATTAGTGTCTTACATGAGCACTGTAGATCCTGTTGAACAAGTATTGATTGGGGATGTGGAAATTAATGATGAAATGAGGGGAGAAATTGAGCAAGTACTGAATATGTCGCTAGAACTCAAGCCACTTCCAGTGCATCTGCGCTATGCTTATTTGGGGAATTCCGAGACACTACCAGTGATTATTTCATCCAACTTGACCAGCACTCAAGAAGAAAAATTGCTTAGAGTCCTCCGCGAGTATAAAAAGGCAATTGGGTGGACTATAGCTGACATAAAGGGTATTAGTCCATCATTTTGCATGCATAAAATCTTTCTAGAGGATGAACACCGCCCCCAGTGTGGAGTAGCAAAGGAGATTAAATCCCATTATGAAAGAGGTGGTGAAAAAGGAAGTAATCAAGTTTCTCGATGCAGGTATCTTTTTTCCTATTTCTGATAGCAATTGGGTCAGCCCAGTTCAATTTGTGCCCAAAAAGGGAGGAATGACTGTAGTTGAGAACGAGAAGAATGAGCTAATCCCCACTCGCACTGTTACGGGATGTAGAGTATGTATTGATTATAGAAGGCTCAACAAGGCAACTCGCAAGGACCACTTTCCACTTCCATTCATCGATCAAATGCTAGATAGATTAGCCGGGTATGAATATTACTGTTTCCTTGATGGCTACTCAGGATACAATCAGATTGTCATATGCCTAGAGGATCAAGAGAAGACTACCTTTTCTTGTCCTTATGGCACTTTCGCCTTCAAGCGAATGCCGTTTGGACTTTGTAATGCACTAGCCACTTTCCAGAGGTGTATGATGGCTATTTTCACTGACATGATGGAAAAATTCGTGGAAGTGTTTATGGATGATTTTTCAGCTTTTGGGTCTTCTTATGATGACTGCTTGAGGAATTTAAGCAAGGTGCTAGCTCGTTGTGAAGAAACAAATCTGGTGCTAGATTTGGAGAAGTGCCATTTTATGGTACAAGAAGGCATCGTGTTGGGTCACAAAATATCCAGGACCGGCATTGAAGTGGATAAAGCGAAGGTGGAGGCGGTTGAAAAATTACCCCCACCTATTTCAGTGAAGGGTGTCGGGAGTTTCTTGGGACACGCGGGTTTCTATAGGCGCTTTATTAAAGATTTTTCTAAAATTGCTACTCCTTTGTGCAAGTTGCTAGAAAAAGATGTAACTTTCAAATTTGATAATGCCTTCCTCAAGGCATTTGAAGAACTTAAAATGAAGTTGGTGATTGCTCCCATTATTGTGGCACCAGATTGGTCCTTACCATTCGAACTTATGTGTGATGCAAGTGACCTTGCTATTGGGGAAGTGCTAGGCTAGAGGAAGGACAAAGTGTTTTATTCCATCTACTATGCAAGCAAGACTCTCGATGATGCACAACTAAACTACACCACCACGGAGAAGGAGCTGTTAGCAGTAGTGTGGGCCTTCGAGAAATTTCGGGCATACTTGGTGGGAACGAAAGTCATAGTCCATACTGATCATGCAGCAATCAGCTATCTGTTTACAAAAAAAGAATCTAAAGCTAGATTGATGCGCTGGGTTTTATTGTTGCAGGAATTTGATGTAGAAATAGGAGATCGGAAGTGGACAGAGAACCAGGTAGCTGACCATCTATCCCGGTTGGAAATCACGATCAAGTAGAGGAGGATGGCCAAATTAAAGAAGTATTCCCTGATGAGCAATATTTTGCTATAACTCATGACTCTCACCCATGGTATGCAGATTATGTGAATTATTTGGTGAGCGGGGTACTTCCTCCTGAAATCAAAACTGAAGCTAGAAAGAGGTTTTTGCATGACGTGAACTTCTACTACTGGGATGAGCCCTACTTATTCAAGCAATGTGCTGATCAATTGATGAGGAGATGCATTCCTGAAGAAGAGGTGGAATTAGTATTATATGACTGTCACGCATCACCTTATGGAGGCCATCATGGAGGAGATAGAACAGCTGCAAAGGTGCTACAATCTGGTCTCTTTTGGCCAACTTTATTCAAGGATGCCCATGCATTCATTAAGAAGTGTGACCAATGCCAGAGAACGGGCACAATCACAAGGAAGCATGAGATGCCTCTAAACAACATTCTAGAAGTTGAGCTTTTTGATGTTTGGGGGATAGATTTTATGGGGCGTTTCCACCTTCCAGAGGAAACAAATACATTTTGCTAGCTGTTGACTACGTGTCGAAATGGGTGGAGTCAATTGCTTTGCCTACAAATGATGCAATAGTGGTAGTTGCGTTCGTGAAAAAGAACATATTCTCGAGATTTGGGACTCCACGGGCTTTAATCAGTGATGAAGGAACTCATTTTTGCAATCGGTTGTTGAATAACCTTCTAGCCGAATATGGAGTTCGCCACAGAGTTGCTACTACGTATCATCCACATACAAGTGGCCAAGCTGAGGTGTCAAACAGGGAGATCAAGCAAATCTTAGAGAAGACGGTGAGTGTGAACAGGAAAGATTGGTCTTCAAAGTTGGATGATGCCCTCTGGGCATATAGAATAGCATATAAAACACCAATTGGAGCGTCTCCTTATAAGATGGTCTATGGAAAAGCATGTCACCTACCCGTTGAACTGGAGCATAAGGCATACTGGGCAATTAAAAAGCTGAACATGAACCTTGAGGCAGTAGGCGAGAAAAGGCTTATGCAATTGAATGAGTTAGATGAGTTCAGGTTGCACTCTTATGACAATGCCAAGTTATATAAAGAAAAGACAAAATGATGACATGACAAGCATATCAAGCCGCGTCACTTTGAGCCAGGCCAACAAGTGATTTTATTCAACTCCAGATTACGGCTATTCCCTGGGAAGCTAAAATCGAGATGGTCAGGTCCTTTTAAGGTGGTAAGGGTCACTCCTTATGGTGCAATCGAGCTGCGAGCTTTGAATAGTGAGTGAAAATTCTTGGTGAATAGTCAGAGAGTCAAGCGCTATTGGGGAGGACTGATAAATCGTGAAAAGACCAAGGTTGTACTCACTAACGAGTAAGCGATAATCTGAGTCGTGCCACGACGTTAAATCAGGTGCTTGTTGGGAGGCAACCCAATTTTTATCGCTTTCCTAGTTTAACTTCTTAATTTATTCGTTTAGATTAGATAGAGTATTGCACTTGATGTCTAGGTATAGAAATATTAGATGTAATGGTGTAGGATGTGTACATTGTATATATAAGGCTCGAGGGATTGAGATGTCTATTCAAAAAAAAAAAAGGGCGCCCAGGCCAACGCCCGACGCTGCCTGTGGCGCTGCAGGCAGTGAGCTCCAAGACCCCCAGCGCTATGGAGGGCGCGAGGCGCCAGCTGGGGGGGGGGG